>JADKXX010008142.1:0-60338 GCA_017310255.1 Butorides virescens | reverse complement strand
CCCCGGCGGGGCTGGGCTGGGCGGGCGCTGCGCGCACCCCGGTGCTGCTGCCGCCGCCGCCGCTCCCGGCTCTGGCGGCGCGGCGGGCGGGCCGGGCTAGGGCTCTGCGCCCGCGACGTCACAGCGGCCCCGCGCGGCTCTTAAAAGGGCAACGCCAGCCCCGGGGAAGCGCCCCGCGGGAGGCGGCCGCGCCGCCCGGCCCCGCCGAGAGGGACGGCGCGGGGCAGGGCAAGGGACGGGGACGGGACAGGGACGGGGACAGGGCAAGGGACGGGACAGGGCAAGGGACAGGGACAGGGCCGGGCGATCGCGCCCCGAGCGCTGCCCGCCGTCACCTGTGCGGGAGCGGGGCAGGGGGCGTCCAGCGAGGCTCCACCGCGCGGGGCTGCCGGCCCGTGGGGGGCGCCCCAGGGGGGGCAGGAGCCCCTCTCAGCCCGGGCGCTGCCTCCTGCGGGGGAACCGGCCCCGCTGCCCTTCGCCCCGCGGCTGCCGGGGCCCTGCCCAGGGCGGCGTCGGCTGTGGCTGCCTGGCGGGAGCGGCCGCTGCGGGGCGGTTCCGCCGGCCCCTCCGGGCAGCCGGGCTCCCCCCGCCCCGGGGTCTCCCCTGGAAGCGCCCGGCGGGGGGGGGCGCAGCTGCCGGCCCCGGGGATGCCGGGCCCATCTCGGGCAGCTCGCAAGTGCCTCAGGTGGGACCCGGGGCACCCACGCCTGCAGAACGCCCCCGTGCATCGCGGCGAGTCTCCCCTGGCGGCCGGATGCTTTTGGCAAATGCGCATCGCTGCCTCCGGAGCGGGAAACCCCCAGCGCTGCAAGAAGGCTGTAGCGTAAAGAAGGGCTAATAAGGTCGGGATTGGTAAGGCTGGACAGACGGCCGCCTGCCCCAGCAGAGCCCAGCCCGCAGAGGAGCAGGCTGATGTGGCCCGTACAAAGCCTGGGAGCACACCAAAGGGAGCTGCAGCTTACAGAAATACCCTTTGTGAAAGGCATCTTTTCGATAACTTTGCTTAAGAAACGGGAGAAATGATAAATCGGTCTTTGCTCTAGGCTGTGCAAAATAGCTGGCTCCTAAGATTATCTATATTTCATGGCTGATTCGTAATAGGAACAAAATGTGCCGGAGCTCATATTCCAGGGCTCGCAGAGGTCTTACTGAGTTTCAGAGCTGGGGAAGCTGTTGTCCAAGCAGCGCGTAAATGATACGCATCGAGTCACCAAGCATGGCAGGGAGAAGAGGAAACCCAAACCAGATTGGAGAGCAACTGCACAAATACACAAAACCGAGGGGAAAACAAAACACAGAGGCAGATCTGGGGGTGCCATGGCAGAAAGCGACGGTGAAGACCATCCAACGGGTGACACAGGCTGCAGCAGGGGTGACAAGGGAAATCACCAGGGACGGAAACATCCATCACGCTGAGTGGGAAGACGTCACGCTGGACAAGAAGACTTGGCCAGAGAAACGTGCGTGCCCCTGTCGGAGAAATAAAAATGCTGTTGCTGCTCCTCAGCAGAGCGTTATTTCTCCTCGGCTCTCGGCTGTGTCTCCCCCGGGAGAGGCGTCCGACCGGCAGTAGACAATCACGTACGGCTTCAAGCACAAGGCAAAGAAAACGCAGCCATCTCCCGCACGGGCCTACAGGTCTGGTTTATGCAACAATGATTATATTTTGCATTGTCGTTGACACAGTGTGCTTACGGCCAGTTAACAAGTCTCTGCCAAATTAAAGATACGTCGGGCAGACAGGCTGGGCTGCTCGTGCTTGCGGTGAATGAGGTTCCACACATGGCAGAATGGTTTCCTAGCCAGGGTGGTGGCAGGGAAAGAAGGGGTTGATGCCCGACTGATACCGCTAGCGTCAGTGAAGGCACTAGGCTGCAAGATTTTCTCAGTATTAAGGAAAAAGAAGAAAAGAGCTGAAGCAAGCCAGTCTTCAGTTCTGGGGTTCTCCATACTCTTACGATAACAGAAATAATCAGCTGAATGCCAAGGAAAAATACGGCACACTCACCGCACGGTCACTGCCGCGCAGCCCCACCGGAGCGCAGCCTCCCAGCGCTGCCGTCACCCGCAGAGCGTCTCAGGAACCAGGGACGGTGCTTGGGCTGGGGCAGACTCGGCCTCACGGAGTGTCCGGCGCCTTACAGGGAGGTGTTTCAGAAATGGGGGCGAGGGGAGGGACCAAAGTCACGGACCCCAAGGGGTCTGATACCCACTGACCAGCCAGGGCAACGAGGAATACGCACGGGATCAAACAGCCTGGAGCGACGAGGAGAGCGAGCGACTGCAGCGGTCGCCCACATCTGAAAAGCCACCACTTGGTAAAGGAAAGGCAAAATTCAGTATTCAGCAGCAAAAATAAATACCGTCTGGTACTGCTGACCCGGGGAGGCGCTGACCCCCCCGTCCCATGGCGCTATGCCCCACGCTGCCATAGCGCGTTACGCCCGCAGGCAGGCGCGGGCACGAGTCGACCGACCCGCGAGCGGAGACGGAGCTTCCCAGCCACGCTGAACCTGCTGGGCCCCCTAAAGCCTCCTCTCTGCGGCAAACTTTCTCAGGCAGGGATGCAAGTGGAACGACAAGAGCTCTGATAGATCGTCACCACTGGCCGCCTTCATTAGATGGTACAAATTAAATAGACAATTAAATAAAGAACAAGTTGAAATTGTGGAATTCTGCCCCACGCGTGGGATACTTGCTGATCTCCAGCAGGCTGTGCCATGCAGATCAAGGCAGAGCAGAATGTGCTCGTGCCCAGAGAGTCTCAGTGCTATCCCGGACTATTTCTTCTAAGGTTCTGTGCAACTCCCGAGACAACGACTGTGTAAAGTTGCATGGCAGGCATGGTAATCTTACCTGGATGAGCCACCAGAGGTGTCAAAGATGACTTGATCCAACGTACCGCCCTGCTGTGTCTTGACATGTTCACACATGAGGAAAAAATAAGAGAGAGGAGGGAGAGGGAAACACATTGGCCGCTGTGCTTTTGGCACACAAGCCTCACAGATTTGAGCCCAGAGCGATTACATCAAAGTCAGGGTGTGCTGGAGGAAGCCGTGTCAAGTTGCACCCAGCTGGAAAGGGATCCCGAGCCATATGGCATCCAGGTGAAAAGTTTGGCAGCGCTGAAGAAAGGAAACGAGACTAGGAAGCGGCTGCAGGCCGCAGGAGTTCCTGCAAAGAGCCCGGGCAGCGATCGCCAGTGACAACGGGGACGGGCTTTGGCAGTTCCTTTGGCAGAGGAAGCACTGCAGCAGGGAAGCGGCACAACCACAGAACAGTAAAGCCACGACCGACCGATGACTGAGCCGATGTCTGCGAATCCCATGACTTTTTCAAGGAAAGGAACGGATAGAGCCTGAGAAAGCAGGGGTGTGAAATCCAGCATCATCTATAAAGCATTTTCGGAAGCATTCCTGGGAGCTGGCTCGCCCAGGAACGGGTTACAATAGAGGCCGTTTCCAAAAGCAAGCAAAGCTGAATGTTAAGTGAGGCGTAACAATAGCTTAGAGCCCTGGATGTGTGCGGGGACGCGCCGGCCGAGCAGAGCGCCCAGTGTCCCCAGAGGACAGCGAAGGAGCAGCGAAGAGGCCAGCGCCGAGCACGCAGCCCGCCTTCCCACCGCGGGCCATCGCCCAGCCACGGCCACGGCCGCCTCTCGGGGCAGAGTCGCAGTGGTGGCACCGCTCGGGCTACACTGGTCCGGGCACCGGATCCCAACTGCAGCCAGTTTTCTGCTCTTCTCCAGGGCCAGAATTCATTTATCCCATCAAATGGCAACATCCACTCAGTAATAAATGTTTCCAGTTTAAAAAAAGCAAGGAATAATTGAAGCCTCCCTGCTCGTTTGCAGAAGCCCGGTACAAATACTGATGGAAGACGCCCATTGCCAGCTGCTCTGCAGAGCAGGGGAGGTGCAGGGGGCACATCAGCTAATTTTGCAAAGGTGAATTGAGCAGAGGTGCTGCTTGGGAAACTCACCTGTGCTGCAGGGGGAAAAAAAAAAAGGAGCAAATCTATGCCCAAATCTTAAAGTTTGCCAGTGGCAAGAGGTAAAAGCACAACGCAGTCTGTGTTATGTGACCTCTGGCAGGAACGTTAAACCTAAGCCTGTGCTGTAGAGCTGACGAGACCTAATTTTGCTCCCGGCATTGCAATGGGTAACTGGCAGGAGGAGACGTTACAGCGTAAGGACGGGGAAATGGGAAGGAGTATGGAAGTGCAGCTTTGCCCCCATCCAGCGAGTGGGAGCTGTAACAGCCTCCAGCTGCATCCACACCAGCGCCGCCCCCCGCTCCAGAGGTTCACAGCTCTGAGCCCTGGGCTGAGCCCAGTTGGATGAAGGCGCAGATGCAGATCAGACCCTTCCTCTTCCTCCCCCACACAGAGATGGGCGACTGAGGAGCGTTGACCAGTGGTGTGGGGAAAGCACCACCACGAGCCCAGGAGGCCTCGTGTTTTCTGTTACAGCTCCCAGTTTTCCCGTACTTATAACCCAGACAGTGTAGTCTGAATATTTTCAGTCTTGGTGCCTGCCTTGAATATTAAGTTTGAGCAGGAGGGCCCAAGAATCAGGTTGGTTTTTACTAAGTAGCTTTGCCACTGCGAGGGAAAAATGATCTTGAGGGTGAATTTTTCAAATAAGCCTGAGGGTCAGGTAAGTGCACATCACCATCCCCATGAATTCTCATTACACAGCTTGGAAAAGATGTCACCGCTTGCACAGATGCCATGGAAGAGTTGTCTCATACATTTGGGCTACCGTATTTTTGACCCAAGTTTTGATATTTTCCCAGCTCTTCCTACTGAAATAAAGCAGAAGTGAGATACCAAAGGAGTTACTTGACATTATCCATTGGCAGGTTCACAGAGAGGGGCTGAAACTGGCACAGAGAGGGGGCGCGTGGCCTCCCAAAGCCACCCACGCACCTTCCAAAGAGCACAAGCAAGCAAAGAGCGGTGGCACTTGCTGCCAGGCGGGACTGGTGGAGCCCGTGCCGGCTGTGGGCAAGGCCACACGCGTGAAGGCGGGCAGGGACGGCACAGGGCATCCAAAATCACCTTCCCTGTGTGGGTGGCTGGGGCCCGGGCTGCAGCTGGCAAACCGGCTGAAGATTTTAGGGCGACAGGTTTCAGTGGGGGGTTGGAGGATGGACGCTGCCTGCTGTGGAGGTTGCTGCTAGTAAAAATTTGTCTGGAAGCAAATTCAATTTTTCAGCTGAAGAAAGCACTGCAGCCTCCCCCCAAATCTTGGTCAGCTCCCTGGACAAGAGACCTGAGAATATTGACAGCAAACAGATTTCCACTCGTTCTTCAGAAAACAAACACGCACCGCATGTGGTTATTTTTGTGCTGTTGTCCCGCTGCCCTCGGCGTGGGCGTGTGAAACCACCGTGCCGGGCGACAGCCATAAATGCTCCCGTGGCCTTCCCAAAAGCTCAGCCCCCATCAGGTCATCGTCCGCACCTTGGTTTGGGCAGAGGAGATGCCACGTGCCCCGGGTGGGGTCGGAGCCGGGAAGCAGACAGGGGATGGGGCTGGGTTCAGGATGCATGGGGGGTTTAGAGGAGGCAGTGGGGCGCAGCGCTGCTGCCTGGCACAGGGACCCCCGTCTTACTGCTCCCCACCAACAGCAGCAGCTCAGGTCCCCACGGGCTGGCTCCTGGCAGCGCAGGACAGCCCGCACCGCGCTCAGCGCCTGGCTCCGACCCACACCAGCTCGCTGCCACGCAGGCACCCCCCGAGCCGGCGCTTGGGTGAACCTGCAGCCGGGAAGTGCTCGCCAGTTTAGGTCAGAATCATTAAGGTTGGAAAACACCTCTAAGATCATCAGGTCCAACCACCAGATTAAAGCCATTCCATTCAGTTTTGGCTGGGTGCTGGGCTTACAGGGCTAGGGTAGGATCTTGGGCAGATCCAACCTTAACAAGAACACAGGTGGGATTTCTTTAGCCTTTGAGGAGCTTGCCTTTTGAAAGCACATGCAAGATATTAATTGCACCGTGCTTGGAAAAGAGAAGACCGTGGTTAAACAGTCTGCTGGATCATGTATCGCTGTCCTGAACAAAATAAATTCTCTGTGCCGCTCACCATGTGTTATGTGTTTTAAAGCAAGCGTTCCTAGTTATCGGCACCACGGCACTGGCCTGCTGTCTCCGTAGGGTGGGATGTGCTGTTCCCTGCACGTTTTTCCCCAGGACCACATGGAACGGCAGCTACCAAGGTTCTGCTGTGGTGCAGCGGCGCCGGGAGCTCCAATTCCCATCCGAGGGGCAAGGGGTCCCTGTGCGTTGCGGGGGGGTAATGGAGGAAGCACTTGTACACCAGTTATACAATTCCTCTATAATCACATTTGACTCGCTTTCATCACTGTCTTTAGGGCTTTGCTAACTGGCTTATGCTTCTATTAGAAAGATCTTTATGAAGAGCTTTTTATACCAGCAGGAAAAAACCAACAGAAAAACAAAACTATATCAGATTAAACCCCTAAAATGCAGCATAATATTTTGCTGCCCAAAAGCTCTTTTATAACCCTGAGGGATGGGCTCTGCTCTTCTCAGAGATGATCTTGGCAGGCTTTGTGAGCCTATCCCAACGTTTGGTTAAATGGGCCGGTTTGTGCCTTCTAGGCTGCAAAACAGGGCTTGGAGGAAACGGCCTCAGAGTTTCCTCTGCCTTTTTTTAGTTCACACTTTGGAAGTGAAGAAGGGTCACACAAGAAGCTGCCCCCTAAATTTATTTTGTCCCTGGAGCCACAGGAACAAGTGGTGGAAAGCCCCCAATCTGGTGCTCGGGCACCCGACCCATGTTTTTTACTAGCCATTGCTCGTGTCAAACAGAAGCGTGCCATGCCGCATCCTGCAGGTTTCAGAGCGCTGTGCGCATCAGAACTAAACTTCATAGCCTATAGCTGCTGCCAGTGCTGCCCACGACAGCCGCCGAAGCAGCACAAGGTCTGACATCAGTCCAGGGGAGCGCTGGTCATGGCAGTGCCTCGTTTGTGGGCCAGGTAACGAGCTTCCCAGCTGGGAGTGCCAGTTCCTCACCATCTTCACCTGTATTGCTTCATCTTGTATTGCTTTGCACCACACAAGCTGCGACGCTCAGGAAAGAAGCCTCCAAGACTCAAAATCCAAATTTCAAAGTTCTGAAGCCAGCCATAAACATCCTTAACATTATTTGTGGCTTTAAATGCGTTTCCAAGCCCATAACACGGTCGGTTTTGTGGGGAGCTGTTTTTGAGCTGCACAGAGCTCAACAGGGAAGGACTGTACAGTAACCCAAGACGACATTTTCCTACCGATTTTTCACATCTTGGGCACCTAGATATGAGTATGAGAACACTGGGAGAGCACCACAGGGCTGGGGGCTCCCTAAGGGGCTGGGGGCAGCGCCTGGCAGCCAAGCCCCATCCCACCCCACCCCTCAGGCAGGGAGCAGGGGGGCTGGGGGGGCACCCCAGCTCAGGGGGGCCACGGCCAGGCATGGCAGCGTGCGGCAAGGCCAGAGCCCAGCAACCAACTGCCCTGGGCTGGCCAGAGTGGGGTCCTGGGGTACACGCAGGGGGGGCCCAGCTGGGGACATTTGGGTTGATCAGTGCCCCCGGGGCCCTTGCTGTGCACAGCTCCAACAACCCCCTTCACTGCCCGGGGGCGCAGGAGGGCGTCCTCACTAAAGCCAGGATGGGGAGGGAGGGAGCCTCGCGAGCAGGCACATTAATGCAGTTCATAAATTGCCAATGGAGCACACAGAGAAGTCACAGCATCGGCTTTGAAACACGCAGTCAGACAGAGGAACACACACCGGTTCCCTTAACAGAAATGAGAGGGAAACAGCAAGTATGAAAAAAGATACCTGCGCTTGGTTTGGAAAATTCCAGCCGGCCCCGGGACCGCCCTGGCTGTTCCTGGTGCAGAGGAATGGTGAGGCTGGATGGCAGCAGCGGCTGGGGTAACTCCGCACGTCACACGGCACGCTGATGACGTCAGAACATCCCAGCAGTACTTTAGCACCTGCGTTCTGGCAACGGTCAAACTCCCGTACAACTAAAAATGTCTTTGTAGCTGTTTGGATTTTACCTTTCAGGCGAGCAATGACTCCTTAATATAGCTGGCCCTGGGGGGGGGCTGCGGTGCTCGCTTCGCTGAGGGGCCCGAGCACCCCTCACCTGTCTGAGGCCTGGCCCTGGGAGTGCTCCAGAGCCTCCTGGGGGTAGGAAATGCCTGCCTCAGCCCCCCACCTGGGGGGCCGTCTGCATTTAAAGCATTTTGCTGTGATCCCATGCACCTGCAGCTGATCAGCTTGGGCACTGAAGTCGCAGCTGACAGACATTCCGGCTGTCGAGAGCTCAGCGGGGACGTGCTTCGTCTTCCGCCTCGAGGAGATGGCACGGACGGGCGACGCCTGCTCCGAGCTGTTGGCGGGGCCAGGACGGCTCCGTGCATGCAGCTTCCTGGGACCGCTGCTGGGTCGCAGTGCGTGCCGCCCGCCCCCGGCAGGCTCGGCCGCTCTGCGGGGTCCATGTGCGGGTGGCGGCCCCGTTCAGCCGAGCAGACGTTGCGCTTCAGCCTTGGCAAGGTCGGCGAGCCAAACGCGCCGCCTGCCCGATGAGCCCGGGCTGCCTTTGGGCGCTGGCTGTGCCGGGGCTCCTCGTCCCCTCCCGTACGTGCCGCTCAGCCCTGCCGCAGTTACCTGTCGCGACGAGGGGCGAAGTGGGCTGCGCGTGTCCTCGGGGCATGGCGGCGTTGCTCAGGTGTGCCTGTGCGGGCCAGCGTGTCCTTCGTGTCCCCTCCAGACTCGTCGGACATGGCCCTTGCTGAACCCCAGCTCGCAAAGCCCCTGGGACTGCAAAGCAGCGGGATGGCTGTGACAGGGAACTCTGCAGCTGAAAAACAGGGATTTCAGCACAAGTTTGTACCCTGCATCCCGGTTTTCCACCCACCAAAACGGGTTGCTTCTGGCAGCGTTACGCTCTGCACCGGGTGGGCGGGAAGGCAGCGGGCAGGAGAGGCCCGATCCCGGGTGGCGGGAAGGCAGCGGGCAGGAGAGGCCCGATCCCGGGCGGCGGGAAGGCAGCGGGTGGGAGGGGCCCGATCCCGGGTGGCGGGAAGGCAGCGGGCCCGCTTGGCCTCCAAACAACCATTTCTGCCTCCTTTTGAATCAGAACCAACCGTAAATGTCCAACACCCGTCCTGCTCCTGACAGCCCATGCCTGTCTGCTGCAACGGCTACAAACACTGTTCTTTTTGCTTCAAATTCAAGCCTCAGCTGGACAGGGTGCTGGGCCATCTTGTCTAGACCGTGCCCTTGCCCAGAAAGGTTGGACCAGATGATCCTGGAGGTCCCTTCCAACCTGGGATTCGATGATTCTATGAATTCTCTTATACTGGAGGCCTCTGTAGTTGCTTGCTTCTATATTTTCCCTGTGCTTTATGTCCACTCCAAAAGGAAAGAAGCTGAGGGTGGTGTGGCAGGGAATTCACAGTTAGAGTCGTGCACGTAGAGGCTCCCTCGCCCCCCGAGAGCAGCAGGGATGGCTGTTCTCCCGCAGGGCGAATCCTCGCCACCCCTCTGCTCCTGTTCTCCCTGGGCTGGGTGCAGCTGAGCTCCCCCCCACTGCTCCTGGGGCAGCTCGCCCAGCGTGGCACGGCAGGGCCAGCGGGCAAACGCCTGTTGGGCTGCAGTCGATGGCGCAGCAGCTGAGGGAAGTGCAGAGAGCCAGGTTTGCACCTTCACTGCTATTCTGAGCAGCACTATCACTGCGCGGTTACAAAGTCCACGGTTACACAGATCTTAAAGAACAGGACCGGTGTGCATGGAAATAAAACTTAGTGGCTGATAAACCCGCTCCTCTAGCACGAGAGGTGCGCTGATTTCCCTGCAACACCTCCCTATGTGCTACCCCGAGACTCCAGCACCCTGCACAAAACACTGCTTGACACTCCCATGTCCGTGAGCACCCGAACATGCCCCACAGGAAGATGGCAATATCGGGAAGAGACTTCAACTTTCTGTTTCACATTTATCCCTCCAGCACCGTTTGCTATGGCCCAACACGCAGAGACGCCCGCGTTTACGTGCCGTTGTCCTTAGCCCACCCTGGGCACACAGACGGCGCCCACACGTGGGGCTCCCGTTGGGGTGCCACAGCGCGGCGGGCTGGGCCGTTTGGAGAGCGCCTGCGCACGGGGGCCCATCCTGTCCTCAGCAGGACGTCCTTCAGGCGCAGTGAGTGCCGTTAACCCAGGGGCTGGCCTTTGGCTTCTTTCAGCGTCCCAGAAGGATTTGAGAATATTTAGAAGATAATGATAAATCTTCTGGCTAAGAAGGTTATCATCAGTTGGTTTGTATAGGACTCAAATACGAATGCCAACGTTGTATAAGAAAAAAGGTTATTAGCCACCAACGTGCATACACTGAAAAAAAAAACAAACAGAAAAAAATTTTTAAAAAATGGCAGGTGGTTGTTGAGTGTGTTTTATTTCCTCGTACTCGCTTTCTGCTTATGGCACGAGGTTAGCAGTTTCAGCCTCCTCAGGAGCCATGTCCCGTGGGCTGGGCTCTGCCAAGCGGAGCTGCTTCAAGCCTGGTCCGGTCAGAATCGAAGAGCAGCGACGCTGCAGCTACGGCAGCCCCGTCCCTTCCCGGTGTGGGGTGAGGCGAGCCAGCAGCCGGGCAAGACTGGGCTGGACACAGCCAGATGAAATGCCACACGCATGGTGGCACTAGGCAGCCGGCATGGCCGTAGGTTGTGTGTCGGGATAGGGAGCGTCGGGGGCTTGTCTCCCTCTGTCGCGCCCATCTGCAGGAATGGCACATTTTTATGGGGAAAGTAATTCAGCTGGGAGCCTCCCCTGTTCGACAGCACTGCCAATAGAAAGCATCCCCACTGAAGAAAGACGCGTTCCTGGTCATTATAAAAAGCAGAACAAGAAATGATGAGCCCGGTTTTTCTTTTTTAAGAATCCCTCACTTGGGGAAGTGGGGGAAGCGTGGTGGGCTGAGCGCCGGTTTGTTCCACCGCGGGGATCAGTGAACAGGGCTGCGCGTGCGGCTTCCTCGGTTGCCCTGCGCCACGCAGACTTCAGACTTCGCCCCAAAGTCTGGACCGGGGCCGTCTGCCGTGCCTGGGGCGGTTCCAGCTCGTGGTGCTCTCAAGGCCGGCTTACTGCGGTTTGCTGCTGCGCGGGTAAGCCGAAGGAAAGGCGCCGTCGCAGCTGGCGTGTCCACGCCGCAGACGGAGCGGTGGGTGCTGCTAGTAAAGCTGCGCACCTCTCAGGGAGGCATGGCTGGGCCAGCGCCAACGAGGCCACTTCGTGTCGTGACACAGAGCTCTTTAAAGAGCCTTGGGTCAAAAGTGTCTGGAACAAGAAGAAAAGCGCCCGACTGTAAGTTCGTCCTGGTAATGATGCGTGCGTGATCATCTCCAACTAGGCTGGCTTTATCTGACATGCACCGGAGGGAGTTAATGCCACCCCTTCCCCATCCTCTCCTCCTGAACACGCGCAGGACAAAGCAGGTACAGCCGCACGCTGCCTCGTCCTCTTACACTTGGGTGCTCATGGCATTTACGTAGCGGCAGTGGCACACGTTACTCATTCTCCAGCCTGGGCAGCTGCAGAAGTTACCAAACCCCCATTGCCGTTTGGTGCTGGTGATGATTTCACTTGCTCCTCGTGCCACGCGATTCGTAAAGTGCTGCAGGTAGTTGCACTAATTAGCACCACTGTATATTACTGTCTGACCTCCTTCGGTGACTGGAGCGAGGTGCTCCATGGCACAGGGACGCTCGGCAGGCTTGGCACCCAGCTGGTCCCAGCAAGGTGGCCGGGCAAACGAGCTGGTTTCTTCTTCATCTTTCAGAAGGTATTCCCAGCAAGGCAGTCGCTGGGTTTAGCAGGGCCAGCTGGGACAGGACAAGGGGTGATGGTTTTAAACTGAAGCAGGGCAGGTTTAGACTGGATCGAAGGAAGAAATTCTCTACAATGAGGGTGGTGAAACCCTGGCAGGGGTTGCCCAGAGAGGGGGTGGAGGCCCCATCCCTGGGACCATTCCAGGCCAGGTTGGACGGGGCTGTGAGCAACCTGATGTGGTTCAAGGTGTCCCTGCTCCTGCAGGGGGGTTGGGCTGGGGGACCTCTGGGGGTCCCTTCCCACCCAAAACACTCTATGAGTCCATGATTCTGTGATTCACAGCATGATCTGGGTCTGCGCCATGAGACGCGGCCGTGCTGTGCCCGTTACTGCATTTCCCGCACCCCGATGTGGAGCCTTTTCGGCTGCTGGCTAACGGTGCCGGTCGCTAACACCTACTGCCGTGTTTCCCCGTCGGGCAGTCCGCGAGCGCTCTCTCAGTGGTACCAACGCTGCCTTCAGCTTCTGGTGCGTTCGTAACCTGTGACTGACCCTGTAGTGTTGGATCGCACGCATTTCCTAGCGAAACCCAACGGAGTTCCTGTAGTGATGAGGGGTAACCTACCCTACACGTTTTTAAGCCTGTTCTTTCAGCTCTCGCCACTCACCAAATATAGATTAGGAGGGAATTTTGTCCTTTTTAAACTTCGGCCAGACTATTATTGTAGAAGCTAAACAACTGCCCCCCTCCCAAACTGCCTTTGCAACTTCTGGTTTTAACTTTTTTTGAGAATAGGAGGTGTTTCGTACAGCCTTCCACCTCTTTGCGCTTCTCATATTTCTTCTCTTCCCATAGTTCTTTCCCCTATGAGGATTTAGCTCCGGATAGATCCATCTGGTCTGCTATTCCAGTGCTAAAGGCCATCCAAATATTTACTTTCGCACAGCTCATAAACAGCCGTACCTTGCCAGCGCTTCTAGAGAAGCCCTGAGACGGTGCGCAGGCTTCGTGTCTCGGGGCATTTCGGCTGCGCGGGACGTGCAGCCCTTCCCGGAGGGGCCATACCCGCTGCCCGTCGCCTGCCGTCACCCTCGGAAAGGGGTGTCAGGTAGGAGGACAGTGCCCCGGGAAGTCACGCGCGCCATTCCCAGCATTGTTCACGCTCCGGGGCAGGAAGCCACGTTCTGAACAACAGGAATTGGGAAAGGTTGGGCCTGTTGTGTTCGAAAGCTGCAACACCATTTATTTATTCAGTTGAAGTATGGCTTGAGCGGTAATTTATTCCAACACGGCAATAAATGCGGCAGCTGCCATAGGGCTTTCCCCTTATCCCGAGTGCTCCGAACGCCGCTTTCCTTCCGGGACCGCGGGGAGGGCGGCGCGGGCTGGGGGTCTTGCACAGACCCAAGCGGGAGAGGCGTCGCCAGGAGCCATCGGGTTTGCCACGTGGCCGTGCGGGGCTGCGCTCATAGCGGGGCTGCGCGTCAGCACGGAGAACGTCGGTAAAAAACCGTGCGACTCTCCCGCCCCCCCGGGTGTGCTTCGTGTGTCCCACCTCTGAACCTCCTCTGGCTGGGGAAAGCCACCGAGGCCGTTGGGGTTCAGGGGCAAGGAAATGTGCCCTCCATGTGTCATTGCTCACGGGCTGGGGCTGCCTGTGCCCCTTCATCGCTTGCCACCGGCAGGACCACAGAGGGGCTGGGGTGGGCAGGGACCACCGCACGGCTGAATGACAGCACCTTGGCTGTCGGACGCTCGGTCCTTAGGGAAGGGAGGAAAACCTTTGGGGTTTCCCCCGTCCTCTCTAAAGCAGTGCGTGACATTAACGTTCTGTCCCTAAGATCTTTCGTTGGTACAGAAGTGAAAAAGACCATCGTCATTGTAGTAAGGACCCGGTGACTTCCAAACACCTTTGCCTCGCCACAGTTCAGGTACGGCAGCTACAGGCGCTTCGGAAGGAGACCGAGGACTTGCCGAGGGCAATCGCTGCGGAGCTGGGGCAGCTCCACACGCACCCGCCGGTCCCATCGGCGGCTGCCGCGCGTTCCGCCCCATCCTCGCTCCGGCAGGGCGCGGAGGGCAGCTCCACCCCGATTCCCAGCCGCTCAAAATGAATGACAGTTGGGTATCTGCCACTCTGCTGCTGATGATCTGGGTCCGTTTTGTCATGGCTGAAGTTCAGTCTCTACTGCTGCAAGGCTTTAGGGATGCATGAGAAGGTGCGGTGTGGAATGTTTTATAAATAGATGGAGCAGATTAGAGCAAGCAGGATATAAAGAGCTGGCCACCCACGACCCTCGTGGTAACGATCCTTGAGGGCGTTTGTGAGCTACGCCATGGCTTCCAGCTCTCGTGTAGCGTGGAGAGAGAAGCTGAGTATGGCTGGCCGATGCCACCAAAGGAGCAGGCAGAGAGGGGCTGAGGGGACACCGAGACAAAGGCCCAGCCCTGCTCGGTGGCCCCAACCCTTCATTTTCCTGTGAAACAGCACCAGGAACCCCCAAAGGCCACAGCGTCAGGGGGTTAGCGTGGAGAAGGGCAACAGGAGAACGCACAGATTGGTGAGCATGAAGGTACCCGTAAGAAAAGGTATTGCACTACACGCAACGGCGCCTGTTGGCTTTGAAAAGCTGCATTTGTTATATTGCCAGTTTGTGCCTGGCAGAACAAACATTTCCCTGAAAACAGAGAAAAAACCAGAAAACCGCGGGGGAGCTGGGAGCTGTGTGGTGGCACTCTAAGAGAATTAACGACTTACGCTAAGCTATTTCCTAATAAAAATTTTTAAAAACCTCATCCCAGAAGGCCAGCGATTTTCATCCTGAGGATTACCCAGCCCCTGTCATTTTAAAGCATTAAACTGCTTCTGGATGGCTGCGGAGGGCTGTCGGAATTTTGTATTTTTATTTTTTAACTAAGTTCTGAGGCAGGCGGCGTTGGGGACGCGGAGCGTGCCCCGGGTGGCTGCTCTCTGCCGGGGCTGACCGTCCTGCCGCGCGGGGGGGCCTGGGGCCACGGTTTGGCTGCTGCGGGGGGCAGGAGCTGGCCTGCAAGGGGCCGGGGGGGCTGCCTCAGCCCTCAGCAAGGTATTTCTGCAGCGGGCCCTGCACAAGGTGATCGCAGCGTTCCCGGTTTCATGAGCAAACAGTTCATACGCGCGTCTCACACAGGGAAGTGATTCAGTTATAATTTAAGCTGTTTCATGCTTCTCAGAATTTGATTTCTTTTAAACACGGAATATGATGTAATTTGGGTGTGTGTCCGTGCGATTGGGCCAATTCCGCTGTCTCCATAGGGCTCCTAACCCTTCACTGCCTGGGACGAACTATCAGGTACCCCGGCGTAACAAGTCCTGTTCTTTTTCTGCACTCAGATTTTTCTAGCAAATTGCTGTTAAGCAAAGCTCGAGCACTGGGTGGTGAAGCGCAGCGGCGGGACCTCGTGGTAAGGATGCAGGGGTGGGACCTCGTGGTAAGGATGCAGGGGTGGGACCTCGTGGTAAGGATGCAGGGGTGGGACCTCATGGTAAGGATGCAGTGGTGGGACCTTGTGGTAAGGACGCAGGGGTGGGACCTCGAGGTCAGGACGCAGCGGCGCACCGTGCATCCTCCTTGTGTTTTGAAACCTCCTGGAAGGAGGCCGGGTCCCGGGATGCGCTTCCCCACGGTGCCTGCAGGAGCCAAAGCTGTTGAGAGCCACAACGCCCGGGCCCGTTGCAGACGTGGGCTGGCAAAGTGTGAGCTTCTCCTCACGAGGCCAGCCGCCCCCATCCCTTCGTGACCTGCCCGTGCCTTGGTATGCAGGTGCCGTCTGTCCCGACGTGGTTCGGAACGGGGCGTGCGTTCAGCGTATTCCCCGTGGGTTACACAGCCGCTTGCGCCTCCGCTCCCCCTGCACCGGGTCGTGGGGCCGGGACGGAGAAGGCGTTGAGGAACAGAACTTTTTTTTTAACTGAATTACACAAGGACTAATAGTGTCAATATCATTGCCGCAAAAAGCCTATTACCTTATCACCTAACGCTAAGGAAATAGATTAATATGGTGCCTGTTCTCACAGGACCATAGATATTTTTATGGGATATGGCATTATAATAAAAATTCCCCAGACTTCAGCTTAATCTAGAAAACTCATTAAGTAGACTCAATACACTATGGAATTCTATATAGAAACGTTATTGTTAAATGTGTACCATATTTCTCTGCCTGCTTTGCCCAATCTTTTTTATTTTGTAGCATATTGTAGAGTGCAGATGGGATAGAAAGAGGACTCAGAACTGATGCAGGCTTTAAAGATCACTGAGCTGTGTGGGATCATTTGCTGCGTGGGAGGAGGGGAGGGAAAGGGTCATAATTTATAAATTACTTCACCATGGAAGATGAGCTTAGTATGAACAGAAAATCAGGACTAAACCATAACTTGGTGAGGCTTCAGATTCTCAGCCAAAGCTGTGTTACAAGAGACAAACCAGACGCTAACATCCAGGGCGCTGCCGGTGAATCACCGGCGCCGGGGCAATCCCCGTTTTTGCAGCCGTCAAAGTCTCTGCGAGAGCCGCTGGCCCACCCGGGGGGCTTTCTCCGAGGGTCCTTCCGCACCGGGCAACCCTGGCCAGCTGAGGAGCGCTGCCCGGCTGGTCACGGGGCTCACGCAGACCATCGCTCAGCAGGGTGAGAGCCATCCCTACTCGGTAGGGTAGCCCTCGCTACCTTCCTCCGCGGAAGAAGAGATATCCACCATTGCGTGCGTGGCTGCTTCTCACCTGAGCTGCGGTGGTGCCACACGCCTGAGCACGGAGCCCGCAGCCTGCGGGAATTTCAGCTGGAGATGGGTTCTGTGGCACACCCCACCCCGGCGGCAGGAGCGTGGCCCACCCGTCCAGCAGGCTCCGCAGTCCTGGGAAGATACTGCCAAGCCAAGCTCGGGATCTCCATTCCTCTTGCAAAGGCCCCCGCTGCTTAGAGCCTACGCGCCCAGCAGATCAGTGCACATGAGGTGAAGATCGTGATCAGCAGCTATGCTCCTCTGGCGAGATGGGTGGTGACACGTGTGAAGCTTTAGACTAAAAGCAGAGGGCATAACTGTGAGGAGCAGCTTGAGGCTCCCGAAGAAATTCCTGCAGGGTCTGAGGCTCATCGCAACGCTCGCCGTCTTTCTGCAGGAGCTGCATTTCTAAAGCGGAGTCTTGCTTGCCTGGGTATGATCATATCCCGAATGGATGTCAGAAGAAGAGGAAAATGCTTCATATCATGTATTTTTTCCACCAGAAAGCAAATGAAATGACAGCAGTTAATCCCCTCACTAACTGCAGTTCAGCACCACCAGGGAATCAGTCCTGAAATATTAGTGGCCATACAGAGGCAGCCCTTAAGAAGATGCTCCCATTCCCCTGTTTTTAAAATTGCTGATGAAAAGTTAGTTCTTTTTCAGCAGTGCAGCTTCAGGGCATTGCGTACAGCATGAGCCAGCTAGCTAGCAGGGCCTTTGTACTGGGAATTCTTTGAGGCTGCACCTCAAACTATTGGAATTGCTGAAATACCGTGAGACTGAAATGCTGCAGTAAGTTCGGGTTGTAGAGGTTTTTTAGGGTGGTACCCGTGCAGGATTTTTCTGAAGGAAAACAAAATTTTCCTCCAAGGCAGCATCCTTGTTTTCAAGCAACATATGGACGTAGTGGGTTCAAAACCGCGTTAGAATAAACTCTCCTGCGTGCAGATAAACAACAGTGCATGGCATGAAGTGACTACAGGGCCCCTTTGGGCATCACTTGTGTTTAAAAATAAGATGTTTGGTTAGCGTGTCTCCGTACCACTAGTGAAAGTAAAAAGCATTCTGGTTTCAGAGAAGCCGTCTCCCCGAGACGCGGAGGGAGGGAGGGAGGGTGAGCAGGCACCCGGGCGCAGCCAGAGGAGAAGAGGAGGGAGTCGGAAGGCTGAGGCTCCTCCTTCCAAACCAAGTAATGGAAAAATGATGTAAGAATTCCAGCGTCTGAATAAATATGTGCCCTATGACCTTAATCCCCTAGGAACCAAAACCATCCAGAGTCAGATAAAAATAGTAAACCCTTTACATTGCTGAGGGAGAACAGCACGGCTTGCAGCTAATTAGCTAAATCCCATTAATAGCCGGGGGCTGGGCAGCCACGAGGAAGCGAGCCGTCGCGCGCCGTCGCGAGCCGAGCGCGCAGCAGAGGACGCCGCGGAGGACGGGCGCGCGCGGCGAGGCGCCCGCGTGAGCTGCGCCGTGTGAAGGCGGCGAGCGGCACGGCAGCGCCCAGCCAGGCCATGGGCCGCGGCGGGGAGGTTTCCCGAGCCGGGGATCCACCCGGTCCGTGGCACTGTGCGGCACAGGCTTTGAAGGAGACCCACCAGGATGACTCCGATTGATTGCAGATGCTGTTCTAGCCCCAAAAAACTCCTCCCAACAAGATTACAGACCTCGCCCGCTTGCTAGCTTGTGTGGGAAACCTCAACTGCGCAGCGAGGAACCCTTAAAAAGAAAAAAAAAAAAGAGAATTACAGTGATCCTGACAGCAAATGTCAATGAACTGTTCAGGTTCAGCTGCACCATTTCATTTGAAGTGCTGTAGCGTAACAGTGCGCCAGCGATGGGCTGTTTGTTCAAGACAATAGATCGCTCCAACCAGCATCGCAAATGTTTGTTCTACTTGGGAACGACTGTCTCATTAGTCAGTGTTGGGTTTTCTTTGTTATTCCCTATTTGCAAACACTCACACCAGCCGAGTCTTACGTGGTGGGTGCTTGATTCATGCTACACCTGCGTACGTACGCAAAGGTTAACATTTGGGCACAGCCAGGTGTCCTCTGTAAACCAAATTGTCTGCTGAATAGTTTAGATTGTTCCGGCCAAAGAAAAACTCCCTCGTCAGAGAGCAGAAACGGTACCGGCTGATCTCAACGACTGGAGAGAGTTCTGGAGCCGCCCCAAGCACTGAGTATTTGCTTCAAATGGAATGACTGGTGAGGTCGCCAAGGGGGCTGCCTCGCAGGCCACCCTGGGCTCGCACACCCGTGTCCGTGCGATTGTGGCTCTCCCAGAGAGCACGGCTGGGTGGAACAGCACGGCCAGGACGCGGCTGCCTGTCCTCCACATGCCATCGCGGCTGCCTGTCCTCCACGTGCCATCACTGCCACCTCTGCTCCACGTGCCATTGCGGCTGCCTGTCCTCCATGTGCCATCACTGCCACCTCTGCTCCATGTGCCATGGCGGCTGCCTGTCCTCCACGTGCCATGGCGGCTGCCCGGTGCCCCCTCGGGAACGCCCGTGCCGCGGCAGAGCAGTGCGTGGCACGGCTGCAGACCCCGACCGGCAGGAGCTGCGGGGTCTCTATCGCATCGCAGCGGCAGGCAGCAGAGCTTTATCGTTGCCATTTATGCCGCCTCGAGGCGGATCAGCCTCTCCTAAAGTGCTCTCAGCATCTTCATCTATCAAGCATAATGCAGTGGGTTTTGCCATAGATGCTCTCCGCCAGCAATTTGGGCTTGAATTTTGGCTAAAGTAGCTAGAAGTTCCAGGGTGAGAAATTAGTTTGTCATAGATTTCACTTCTGGTGCATTTCCATCATGTTTCTGCAAAGCCCCTGCAGATCCTTGCGTCTGAAACAGTCTGGCGAGCCACTGGAACAATTTGCTACCAGAAGGGAAGGGTACCGCGTTCGGTCTGTGCTTTGAAAGGCTGGGAGCGCTTACTTTCTGCAAAATCATACCGAGTTTTGCCCGGAGCTCCAAGCCAGAGCTTTGACGGCAGCAGCCTTGCTCCAGAGCCTGCGTGGGGAAATACTAGGGAGCAGCGCGCTGCAGCTGGCATCACAGCCCCCGGCACGCTGTACCGCTCCAGCCGCCCAGGACGGCAGCATGCTGCTCTACGGCACGTGAGAGGCAGCAGTGGGAGGTACGGACCCCACAGCCTTTTTGGGGTGCCCGGATGGAGTGACATTGCTGGGGAACGCCGAGTTCCCTCAGCACACGTTGCCTTTCATTTGCCAGGGCGTGCCGTGGCCACAGGGCTCCCCGCCGGGGGCCGTGGGCCGTGGCTCCATGGCGTCACCGCACCAAGCAGCTAGCACCCTTGTTTTGAGGTTGGCTTGTTTGGTTTTTAAAGGCACGTTTGGAAGCCTCACTTATCTCTGCGGCACAAAAAAAGAACCATGTATTTAACCCGTGTTTTATATAGCGCACGTTTTACAGACCAAACCCCACGACTGGCTGGCAGTTACAAAACCAGGGAATCGTCCCAGATTGCTGTATTTCACACTAAGACTGAAGTAATGCATTTTCACTCGGTAAAAAAGCTGCCTGAGAGCAGAGTTAATGTCATGCCATCTCAAGCTTTAAAAGCTGAGTAACTCTTACCCTTGGAGTAATGTAGAAATTGAGCTGTTAATAGCAGCAGCCTGGCAGGCTGGGAGAGGCGGCTCTGCTCACGCCTGCGCTGCGGGGCTGCGAGGAGCCGTGCCGGGCTGGGGGGGGCACAGCCCAGCGGGGCAGGGGAACGCCAGCGAATGCCGAGGTCCCCGCGCCGACCCAGCTGGGCTCACGGCCTCACCTCCAGGGCGATGCTCCTCTGCAGCCGGGGGTCAGCAAACCCCACCGAGCACCCGTCTGCGGGTGGCTGGGCAGGGCGCTGGCCCTCGCCCATGCTGGTTTCCTATCTTAAGGTGAGTGAAAAATTGGAAACATTATTTAAAAAAAAAAAAAAATATATATATGAAGGTTTTTCCCCCCCTTGTGTTTCACTGACAAATATACAAACTCAGGCCAGGGTTAAAACCCCCCCAAATTGATGTGAAATTTTTAAATTTGGACTAAGGGCTGTTTTTTGTCAGGAGTTGTGGAGGGTTTTCCTGCTGCAGAAATGAACCTCTGGGCGACCTGGCCCGTCCCCCGGCGGCTCTGCAGCTCGGGCGGCAGCCTTGGGGCTGCTGGGGGCCGTGGGCAGCACAAACCCAACCATCTGGAGACCGCCATCCCCGTTACTCACTTCTGCCTTGGCACCACTGCCACGCGCCGCTGACACTCGCATCGTCTCCATCCCACGGCTTGCTCACGCTCGCGAGGATGAGGAGGAGCAGTGCCATCACCGCCTTCCAGGGCTACGTGATAATTTGCCGCTCAGGCAGGCTGGGAGGTTTCCAGGGCCCGCAGCTGCCTAACCAATTTTAGCACCGCTTTACCTCCCTCCTACTTCTCTTTTGTCACTTTGCCTGAAGAGCGCAACTTAGACAGCAAGGAAGAGTCACCCTTTGCCTCACGGTTTTGTGTGTTAAAAGCAACACCCGAGCAGCCAGACCCTGAAGAACGCATCCCTCTCGCGGGCTGGGGACATCAAAGCTGTGGAGCTGACCTCCCTCTGCACCCAGGGCCAAGGAGGCGGTGCGAGGTGAACAGAGACGTGACTCCAGGGTGCTGCTTCCACTGCTCCTCAGCCCTGGGTGCCTGCTCTTCCCTCGGGATTGGCGCGGGCACGCCAGTCCCACGCCAGCGCTGAGGTGCCCTGCGTTTGCTCCGAGGTGAGCACGCACGTGGCGGTCGGTGCGGAAGAGCAGAGGCGCACCTTGTCGTAAGGCGGGATCGATTCCCTGGGCCCCCTGGAACCCAGACCAGGAGCGCTCCAGCCTGGGTAGGTCCTCAGCCCGCCCAGGAGCACATCAGCCCCCTGCTGCAGGAGGTGGCACCGGCCCTGCTCACCTCCCAGTTCTCCCAGCAGTTTCCTGGCGCTTCACGTGCCTGATGTGACCCTCACCCGGGGACCCCACCTCCAGCCTTCCTGCCTGCTCTGCTTTTGCTTTGTTTCTTGTCCCTCTCCCACGCTCATTTAAGCAATCTCGGGGGCACCCTCTGCAGCTAGGTGCCTTACAGCTGCTCCTTAATTAGCACCTGGATTAACTCCTCCTTTGCCACATCGGTCTGCTCCGTGTCTGCGGGATGACAACGGTCATAGTGGTGAGCAGCATATCCCTTTGCAATGTGATTTTGGGGGTCCTTCAGCAGCCGGACTGAACCCGACCTGAATGTCACAGCGATCTACTCGCATTTTAGCAAGGGAGTATGAGAATTACCATCCCGTGCCAGCTCCCGGTCAGGTATACAGCACACGCCAAGCTTCCTACTGAGCCTTTCCATATGGATATGTTGACAGAGAACAAGGGAACTTGCCAAAGTGCAAACACCTCCCTCACGGCATTTCAAGCCCTCTAAGGAGTTAACCTTTTCTTCCCCTGGGCCTCCCACTGGGCAGCAGGTTGATATGGAGCTTTTCCCCGGGAGCAGGCACAGTCACTGGGAATCACGTTGTCAGCGAGAGGAGTGCTGAAGCAAAGCGTGCGATCCCCTCACAGATGCGGTCTGGCCCAAACCACGCCATGAACGCCAAGCATCGCCGTTTGGTGAGGTGCAAGCGCAAAAGCCGCTCCCTGCCAACAGGATTCTCCACCTCAGACTACGCCAAATGCTACAGCAGCAATAAAATTAACAGACATAGAACCTTGTCAATGGCTTTTAAAAACGTATGCACCCTCTGGGGTAGGAGCCGCGCAGCACACGTGCTCGCAAAGCGGGCGGCAGAGTCGCTCGCTCCCACCCCGGTGGCTCCCAGGGCTCGGCTGGGGACGCTGCCGGGGAGCGGTTTGGGCAGGAGCACGGATGGCAGCCGCCGCTCCTTCCTCCCCGCCGCTCGCAGGCGTGAAAGCGGGCGACTAGGGAGAACAAGAAATGGAGCAACTCCAAGGCAAGGGGCAGGCTGCTTTCGGTGAACGCTTCCCTACTGCTCCCCTCTCTTAGGAAGCTGTCAGAAGAGACGTCTCACCATGAGTTTATTTGCAGAGATGTATTTCAGTGCCTTTATGAAACTTGATTGCTCACTGCCCTTCTTGTAGCTGAATTTGTTTTCATTTTTAAAGAAACAGCTGTATATTTCTTTTTCGGTAGCTGGCAAAAGACAGACAACCAGATGAAAAATACTCTCATGATCCTGCATTTTCTTTTTCCAAGAGGCCTAGTAGATGAAAGTTAGTCTGAGAATACTGGCCAACACCTCACTTGCCTACGAGACCCCATATTTGGAGGCGAAGTGGCAGGTTAGTAGCTGTGGCACCAGCCTTGGGCATGGACGAATTGCACTCACGTGTTACTGTGAGTGCCACGGAGAGGCACAGCACCGGGCAAGAGCTGGACATGGCTAAGTCCAAAGTGCCTCTAAACACAAAGTGCCTTCTCAACACAGCGCTCAGGGGAAAAGTTGTCCCTTAATTGTGACCACAGACAATTATTTAGCAACAGCTTTTTATCTGGACCGATGGAGTTAGCTCCCCAGGGTTCACTGGGGAGCGCTGGGTTCCCAGCCTTGCCTGGCCGGCGTGGTCCCCACTCCCCTTTTCAGGCAGCTGATGAAGGCTGCTGGCTCCGGGACCCTGCACCTAGCCGACTTCTGAAAGCTCAGCGCCCACGGCGCTTGGCTCTCACCCCGGGGACTGAAGAGCAAACAACGGATGGGCATCTCCTACCTTTTTTTCCCCCCAACGTGTGACTTTTTCACCTCATTTAAACTTAATTTGGTTTTCTTCTTTCAGGAGCTCTTTGAAACCGAGGAAGAGACGTGAGCTAGAGACCACCTACTGGATCTCATTCTCCTCTTATGTAAGCCTGTTAAAAACAGTAATAGCCCCATTAAAGTGAATAGATTTGTATCAGAATAAAAACAGTGTGAGCAGCAAGAGAATTGGCTGCGTTGGGTATAAATTCATGAAAGTCATTTGAAGGCTCTCTGGGAGCATAATTAGAAACATGAAGTCCTGGGATGTCTTCCTTCCTTTTTAATCCAAAACTACTTTTCAGAGCTGCTGTCAGCTTGAGAAATGGTTATTAAAAGAGAAACAACTCCAGACAGTTTGAGGAACAATGCAGCCTACGAAGTTTCTCTGCAAACTGTAGGGTTTGGGGTTTTTTTTTCTTTCTCTCTTTTTTTTTTCCTTCCCCTGTGCATGACTGCTGGGCAAAAGATCCATTTAATCAATAGGGAACGAGGCACAGGCTGATTCGGGAACACAAAGGGATGTCAAAGGAGTGAAAGGGAAGTAGCCCTTTAATCTCCCTCGTGGTAATTTCATTCAAGGCGAAGGCTATTTTTGCTTTTTGGAGCAATGCTACCTGCAACATCTTCAGAGGGAGGCGTGCTTTTAACATTCACACGATCCCTTTAAGCACCGGCAATGCTTAAGAGTACATGAGAGAGCCTGGCAAGAGCTTGTTCCCGTTACATTATCTAGGGACAATAAATCAAGCACGGAGAGGAAACCTAATTCATCCAAGATGTTATTTTCAAAGGCTTCTCTGCCTTGATAAATAATATTTCCCTCTGAGAGGAGCGATAGGGAGGGAAGTACAAAGAGCAGCTCCTGGTCATGTGCTAAGTCACTGGGGGGTGCTCAGCCAGCGGAGCGCTGCGCACGCTGCCAGCTATGCAAAGGGAGCCAAGGCTGATGTTTTTCCATGCCTGAAAGCCAGCCTTTCCTTCCCCTTCTCCCGTAGAGCTTGCACAGTGATGTGTAAGTGGACCTGACCTCCTTTTGGTGCTCTCTCCCAGGGTAATACGCATCTCCTCTGTTTCCTATCCTAGAAAGGTTAATCTTGATGGTTTACAGAAAAGCTCTAAGTTGGAGGATTTTTTTTTCAGGAGGTTTCTCAGGATGCTGCAGTTGGTGCATTTGGCTTTCAGGAACCTGGTACAGGATCAGACATACTGCATCCGTGGAGTTCACAATTCAGCAACGGCGTTGGCAGAGTAAGACCAATTGTGTCCTGCACCTGGGACAAACGCTACAGCTACGTGCTTCGACTCTGTCAGTCACGATTTGTGACTTGACTCGAGTTTCGGTGGTCTGTACGATGAGTGTGGAGCGTGGCTCCAGCACCACCACTTAGGAGCACCTCTTGGCTTGTGACCTTGTCGTGGTTTAACCCCAGCCGGAGTCTGAGCCCCCCCAGCCGCTTGCTCGCTCCCCCATGGTGGGATGGGGGGGAGAATCGGAGGGGTAGAAGTGAGGCAGCTCATGGGATGAGACAAAGGCAGTTTAACAGGGAAAGCAAAAGCCGCATGCACAGGCAAAGCAAAGCAAGGAATCCACTCCCTGCTCCCCATGGCAGGGGGTGCTCAGCCCCCCCCAGGACAGCCGGGCTCCATCACCCCTAATGGTGACTTGGGCAGGCAAACGCCATCGCTCCCAACATCCCCTCTCCTCCTCCTCCTCCCCCCAGCTCCATGTGCTCACATGACACCATGGGGTGTGGGGTACCCCTGGGGGCAGTCGGGGTCAGCTGTCCTGGCTGTGTCCCCCCCCAGCTCCTTGTGCCCCCCCAGCCCCTCGCTGGTGGGGTGGGGTGAGCGGCAGAAACAGCCCCGGCTCTGTGTGAGCCTGGCTCAGCAGAAAAAAAAAGCACCCTTGTGTTATCAACCCTGTTTGCACAAATCCAAAACACAGCCCTAAACTAGGTACTGTGGAGAAAATGAACCCTGTCCCAGCCAAAACCAGCACAAACCTCTTAGGAATCCCTGTGGCCCACAAGCAGCCACCAAGATGTAAATCGTGTTATGCCAGCTGTAATAGACAATGTAGACTGGGGAAAAAGACAAGAGCAGGGGAAAGTGTGTTGGAATTACTGCCCTTCCCGTGAAAAGCTCTAATAAACTGGCTGGCCCCCAGTTTGCAGAAAGAAAATATGGCACAAGGCACTTGGAAGTCTTACTTCTGCCACGATGCATCTTCTCAGCATGACCAACCATTCACATTGTTCTTGGAAAATGACCACAAAATTTATGTACGAATCCTTGAGGATTATGGCTACAAGCTGTGCCTCCTTCCCTGGTGCAACAGGCCCTCTGCATTGGAGAAACATGCAGGTTTTGGGGACAGCGTTTGTTTCAGACCCATCAAAGGCTGGCCTCCAAGGAACGAAAAGCCAGTGCGGTCAGGTCCTTCCTCCACGGCCGAAGGAGAGGGAAGGCAGCAGCCTCCACTGGAGACGCCGGGATCCCCCGGCAGCCAGCGCGCAGGTGGGACAGCGGGGTGTGAGGGACATTTCAGGGGACAGAGGGGTGTGAGGGACATTTCAGGGGACAGAGGGGCATAAGGGACATTTCAGGGGATGGAGGGGTGTAAGGGACATTTCAGGGGACAGCGGGGCGTAAGGGACATGAAGGCAGCGTGTGCCCAGGGAGCCTACGCCTCACCACCGAGGCAATGAGGGGGCAGCCGGGAAAGACACTGGGAGTTCATTCTGGGTTCCCTTGTGATAAAATTGGCTTTGCCGGCTCATGGCCACGGCCGGGAGCACAGCGGAGAGCGGGCAGAGCAGAGCTGCACGCGCTGCAGGTTTTCAGCAACAGTGGGTGAACCGGCGAGTAAGGGCTTTAAAAATTAGTTTTGTGTTTTTCAAATGTTGGCTGATGCACAGCGTGTCCCAGAGACATGCGGTGGCGTCAGGAGCAGAGCTGAGAGGCTTTGTAGCCTCTCGCTGGGATGCAGAGGAAATGCCAAGCTGTCCTTAGCCTGGAAGCGGAAAGGTTACACCGAATTAGGAAATCAGCGCTGACTGAATGACTTTTTCCTCCCCCTTAAGTCCAACAAAATGTCACGAGCCTGCCCAGCCTGCAGCACAAGGAGGGATTCCCGGGGGGAGCCTGGCTCCTGGGGGTGCCGGAGGTGGGGCTGGGACTGCGGGAGAGCCAAAGGGGCCCCGGGGGGCAAGGGGGCTGCTGGGGCGCAGGGCCGGGGCGCGGGCCCCCGGCTGCAGCACAGCGAGAAGCTAAACACGGGCACCCCTGTGTCGTGAGCGGGGGCCGCCTGTCCTCCCGGGAGGAGCGGGTGGAAGCCCCTGCTTTGATGCCTGCCTCCAGCTGATAACTAGGGTAGCGTAACTGAAGGAAACAGTTAGTCAGAGAGGAAAGCCAAAGGAAATAATGACTCACGACTTGGCAGCTGAGAGCGTGCCATCCGAGCCCTTCGGCTCCCTGCAGAACCGGTCCTAGGGGTGCGGACACAAACTCCCTTCCCTGGATTCCCCGGGAGCAGCCCAGCCCGAGGGGCACCCCCAGGAGGCTGCGGTGGGGTGAAACGTAGGCACCGTGCCGCTCCGGAACCGCTCCCGCTCTCCAGGCCCATTGCAAGACCTACGACCTGTGGTGGTTCCAGCTTTATCAGGATTTCTAGTAAGACAGAAATGAACCCCAGCCTCTGGTTGCCCGGGCAGGGTGATCTGGAGTGTCTTTGTGAAACTGCCCGATTTAGGACCAGCACCAGGCTATATTCCTACGTGAAGCCTGACAACACGCTTTTTCCTGGATGTACACTCATACACCACAGAGCTTGCTGGTGTCAGGAGACAGACACAGGGTAAACTGCCCCAAAGACGGAGTCCGAAGTGGCACCCCCTCCAAACCCACCCCGCTCTCCCCGTGGTAGCAGCGGCAGCACAGCCAAGAGTCGCAGCCCGCACTGAAGCTGATTGGTATCGCGAGTGTCACTGCTTTGCAATGCGGGCAGTCTTCAGTGCCAAATATTTTTAACTTCAGAAAAAGATATTCTTAGTGTGACTATAAATTTTTTTTACTTTTTCTATAATTGAGGTGAATTAAGTGTAATTGGAAGCATCTGCTCCTATTTTGGTGCCTGATATAGCGTGGTATTCTGCATCTCCTGGAAGACACTCTCCTTCTTCAACTCCCACTAGATCCAGCTAAAAATAGTTAATCTAAATCGCATTCTCTCAGGCAAAAGTGCTCTTCAGCTCTCAGGGTTTGCTCCTCCATGCTAAGCAACAGCTACCAGCTTTCTTGTCCTGGCAGGACCGGGGGGAGGCTCAAGAGGCCCCAGGAGGGTGCAGGGCAGAAGCCCCATCTTGTCCAAGCAGCACGGGCTGTCACCAGTGCCACCCCTGGGGAGCTGTTGGGGACGATGATTAGCAAAGCCGTGACACCAAGGAAAGACGCGTGGCCCCGGCGCGGGACAGCGGTGTGTCCCAACACCCCCCCAAACCTCCGGTGCCACAACTGTTGCTGTGACCGCAGCTCGGCCAGTGACTCGGGGCTGAAAACAGCGTCCCCGGGTGCCTGGAGGAACGTCACCTGCTTAACCAAAGCCAGCGTGGTCTGGTTTGATCTTTGGAGGAGCCACCTCACCCACTGCGAGCATCGTCCCGGGGCCGCGTCCCCTCCGCTGCTGGCTGGGGAGCTCCTCCAGCCCCGTGCAACAGCGGCCGTGCTCCTCATGCGGATAAGGACATATTTGCTCATAGTTACCCGTGCCTGGGCCACATATCCCAGTGTCACTTTGCTTCCTCGTTTTTGAGCTAAGTATAGATGGAATAAGCCTGGAAAATCTCGGGAGAGAAAACAGAGGAAACTTGAACAAAAGGATTTGCATAGATGGCTTGGCACAACCGCAGAAAGTTGTGCGAGCGTTTGTTTTGTAGCCAGAAAGCATTTTTTATGAGGTCAGTACATTTACCAAATAGTAGCATTTTGCTAGAGAGCGTTTGCTTCATGTCGCTTTGACTTTTCTTTACTCACAGCTGCTGCATGCAGGACCCCTGGCCCCGGCGGCCGAGCCCCTGCCGTGCAGCCGTCACCGTGCGCCCCGCTGCGCCTGCGAGCCCTGCGCGGCGCGGCTTCGGCACCCGGTTACGGGCGTCTCTGGGAGGGCCGAATGGGGCTTAGAATCAAGTCTAAAATCTGGCTCCATAAATACTAGCTCATATAAACAGTAACATCACAGGAACATTTTCATATGCTTAAATCCATACCTATATTTGGTGCTACCCATTTACAAATAAGTGCACATTTCAGGAATGGTTTTCTGTTCTCAGCTAATCCTCTGGTTTTGAATATAATGCTAAACAATACACTAAATTACGCAATACAATTCATCAAGCTTTATTTTGTTTAAAATTTATCATAATAGAACCAACACCTTATCTTTAATATTACATGTGATTTTGCTTGTGACAACATTGTCCTGGGAAGGCTCACAACCCTCAGAGCATGACCTTTAATTGACTTTATATTCCCAGGTAGGAAATGTCACTATGACTGAGTCAAGACTGGGAATACGTGGAGATACAGAGACGAATAACCCGGTAAGTACGTTGCAGTTACGTTAGACCAATGACTGGAAACTGAGAAGATGCAGATAAATCTAAAAACTAAAAAGAAATTTGAAGCTGTGAGGAAAGTCAGGGTATTTACTCAGATTTCTTTCTCTTGCCAGTGGTCCCCATTTGGGAGACGTAAGGGCCCAGGGGGGCTGAGGGGGTCTGGGGGCTGAGGGGGTCCGGGGGGCTGAGGGGTGCAGGTCCCCGGCTGCTGGGCCGCAGCGGTCGGAGCCGCCTCCCTGCCCCCAGGCCCCCGGGGAGCAGAGGCAGTATTTCCGACAGGCTGTATTTAGAAGCCAGAGGGGAGGAAGGCTGGGAAACTTCTGGTTAAGGCTTCTGAGCAAACAGAGGGCGCGAGGCGGAGGGGTGGTGCTGTTCTAACATTCGCTGCCTGGGCGAAGCAGCAATTCTGCACCCCCACAGCCCCGAGCACCCCGCCCCGAGGCAGCGCCGCTGCCCAGGGCAGAGCTGCCCCCCCAGCCGCTCGCCGCCCGCTGCCACCCAGCCCCGCGCACCCGGACCCCACGTGGCCATGGGGCGTTTCGGGCTGTTCCTGTCCCCCGTTTGGGAGCGGAGGCGCTGCTGGGAGCGGAGGCGCTGCTGCGGGGACCCATCCCCACCCTCACACGCACACAAGGAGCTGCCGGACGATTCCTGCTACGCAGTTTGCTGTGTACTTGGGATATGAACCCCACAAAGGGGGCACCTTTGGCCCCACAAAGGGGGGCACATGTTCGGCCCCACAAAGGTGAGGTTTAGTGGTGGGATGGCAGGGTTAGTTAGGTTAATGGTTGGACTTGATGATCTTAAAGGTCTTTTCCAACCTAGGTGATTCTATGATTCTATGTTTGGCCCCACAGAGGGGGGCACATGTTCGGTCTCACAAAGGGGGGCACATGTTCGGCCCCACAGAGGGGGGCACATGTTTGGTTCCACAAAGGGGGGCACATGTTCAGCCCCACAGATACAAGCACGGCTCTAGAGAGAGGCAGTTTTACAAAATTGTTTCTCTTGCAGCTTTGGGTCTCCCCAGCTCTGCGCTGCCTGTGGGAACCTGTCCTGCCGAGCAGCTCAAGGACTGAAGAGGGGGAGAAGCCTGCCAGTGTTCCTGCCCCCCAAGCCCCCTCTGGAACGGCCGTGGAGATCACCGGCTGCTCCTGCCCACTCAGACACAGCTCCCTCTTGACTCACATCCATCCTGTATTCATAAGGGCTATAAATACATCTTGTATTCTATACAAATAAGGCATGCACTGAAAATATTTATGCATCGCATCCACTCGCACAGTCCTCTGGATTCCAGCCTTGACAACAGTAAAAACTATCATGACTCCGCCGCATGGACGAGCGAAAGTTCCAGTGTGAAAGCTAGTTTATCTTTGGGGGAGTTTGAGGAAATCGTACAAAGACGGCGGCACTGGCAGCTGGACCTGGCCCTTTAAGGAAATGTCCTCTAAAAGAAGCCAAGGTTTATTGGGGTTTGTGCTGCTGCACTTTTAGACTGTTCAAAACTCTCCTAGGAATCCTTTTAATATTCCCATCAAATTGAAATATGAGTTATGTAATTGTAATTAGAGCACCATACTCTTGATAACATTCGCTTCATTTCTTTAAAGACTGTTTACTTCCTAACTTGTATCTAGCTGAAATATTAAAAACCCCCAAACAAACGGTTCCCCTCTCCCCCATTAAAGCACAAACCAAACAGCTAATTGCTCAAAACTTATTAAAGCGGTTTTTAAAATAGCTGTGCTTCCACAGAGCTGCTTCTGCAGCAACCGTGACCCGATGGGAAGGTTTGTCCTGGGACGTTTCCGACCCTAGGTGCCAGTGGCACCCCTGGGGTAAGGGGAGCTAAAGCCGTAAGGAAACGAGGCGTTATCCTCTCTTTCTGTAAAAGCAGGACACGCAAAATTTAGCAGGGGCTGGATGCAGCAGCCCCCTTATACCTCAGCCGCCTTCCCTGGCTGAGTCACAAACGTCTTAAAAACTAAAAACCTACACCCCCACCCCCCCAAGAGTACCTGCGAGCACCTGAAGCAGTGCTCAGCGGGGCGGCTCTGGCTCCCGCGCTGGCCGTGCCCGGGCGGTGGGCTGGGGCCCGGGGGCAGCCGGCCGCGCCGTGGGGATGTTGCCTGGTCCTGCCCACGGCCACCAGGGCTCCCAGCCAGGACCTGCGGGGAGGCCAGCGAAGGCAGGGAGCCGGAGCCAGGCTCCTCCTGGCGCTGCGGGACAGGACGGGCGGTAAAGGGCATAAACTGAGAGGGGGGAGGTTCAGAGTGGCCGTAACGAAAAGCTTTTTCCCCAGGAGGACCGGCAAGCAGAGCTGCTCAGCTCCAAGAGGTTGTGCGGTCTCCACCCCCGATGGCTTCCAGACCTGCCTGGATAAAGACACCCCCGGCGTGGAGCAGGAGAGCAGGTCGCCCGTCTCATGCGGTCCCTTCCCACCCGAAGTGCCCTGTGATCCCAGTACCGACCCAGTGTCAGTCGAGGTGTCGATGTCACCACCTGACTTGGGGTTTTTCTGCGGTGTCATTTGTGGCCTTACTGCAAGGCGTAAGGTGTCGGTGCTCTAATTAACGGCCCAGCACACGCCGCCACGCGCCTCGGCTGTCAGCACTGGGGAGGGGGAGGTTAAGGCACGACCTTGGAGCAGTCCGAAAGGGCAGAAGTCAGAGGGCATCTTAAAGCAAGCACTAAAAAAGGGGGTAGCGTTGTGACTAGTGAGCAGCGTTGCGTGGACTTTGAGGACCTGGCTGAACCGATGCGGGGCTGCCACCAGCCGTGCCCGTGGCACCTCACCGGGTAACGGCCTCCAATGGCTCCTCGAAAAGAGGGGCTTGTGGCACCCAGGTGGCTGAAATAACTCAGCGACAGACATGAAATAAAAGCCTAGGCGGTCTGTTCTTTTACGTTTCGTTCTCATTTTGAAAGCGAAATTACACAGGTTAAGCTTTTTACGCTGAGGTTTGACGTCTGTTAGAGCCCAATAAAAGCATCACCAAGTAATTTCCCTTGCTTCCCTTTGATTTGAGCACTCTTGGTACTAGTTTGTGCTGCCACCTTTAATTATTAAGCAGCAATATCCGTAAGGTAATCCTCAGAATTTAAACTCTGCAGACTACCGGGAAGCACAGATTTTATTTTGCTCTAGAGGAGGTCACACGCCTTCATCCTTCACAGAAGAGAGATGATGTGACTGAATAGGACGAGCCCTTTGGGCACCACCTCAAAATTTCAGCACCTCGTGCATTCAGGGCAATTTTAGCCCAGACCTGTGTTTGGGCTGGCTGCCGTCCCACCGCTCCGAAATGCCCCCCTTTTGGCGGTGCTGGCTGCTGCAGGCCAGCGAAGGTCAGGCTGGGGGTGTTCACGTGCCTCTCCTGGGCAGGCGTGCCTGCTTCAGCTCTCCTCGCCCCCGCTTCTCCGCTCCTCGCTTTGCACGCCTGGCTGGGGGGCAGAAGGGTCTCTCCTCCGGGCTGGCACCCCGGCTGCTGGCACCCGCCCCGGGGACCGGCACCGAGCCAGCCCCCGCGCTCCCCTCCGGCGGACGTGAACGGGGGGAGATGGGGCACACGCCAGCCCCGGCCGCGGGGAGGGGGACGTGAGACGGGTCGAAAACAATCTGTACGTGCCGTTAAAAGAAAACACAGGTTTATGGCTGAGGAACGCCTGCGTCCTTCCAGCAAGCACAGGGAGAGGGTGCTTGCAGCCAGACTCCCGGCCGGCACAGACGGAGCAGAGACCTTTTATCCTGGCACGTCCAGGCGCTGGACCCTGCAGCAAGGCACTTTGCATCCTCCAGACTTGCCCTGGACCCCGCAGCGATGCGCTGTGCATCCTCCAGACTTGCCCTGGACCCTGCAGCGATGCGCTGTGCATCCTCCAGACTTGCCCTGGTGGCTTAGTGCTGCTGGGTGAAAATGGAGGCTCCTGCCCCTTCCCCCGTGCAAACTGTCGGGCTGGGGCCAGGTTTGCCCAGACCCCCTGCTGCCAGGACCTAACCCTCACCCAAAGCCCCCTCAGCACTGAAGGACTCGATGCCAGACTCTGCCAAACTCACCCCCCACGGAAGGTGCCCATCCTCAGAGCACACAGCGGCCACGTTATGATTTTAAAATTGAAATGTTTAACCAAGTTCATTACCCTGAGGTTTTAAAATAATGTTTATCCAGAACGCTTTTGTCCTCACTTTGTGCGCATTCGGAAAGCTTGTGCATACCTTTGCCAATAGCTACAGTATTCAATCAAAACAACCCCTCATCTACCAACAAAACATGAACTAAACGTGAGCGGCCAATACAAACCTGCAGGGTTACGAAGCCTGCCCTGGCCGAGCCGGGACCTGCCCGGTGCCAGAGCCCTCGTCCCGCTCCCCATCTCCTGCCCTTCTCCAGCCGACCAGGAACAGCAGGATAAATGTGTTCCTAACCTTTGCGAGGGAAGCGAGAGCGCCGGGACTGCTATTCGCATCACCAAGCTGGAGCCCGTTCCTTCCCCAGAGAAAGGACGAAACGGGGGAGAAGCACGACCATTTGGCACGCAAATGTTTTCGCAATCACGCGATATCGAGTGAAAATATTGCTAATATTCTGCTAGCTTGCTTGAATCTGAGTGATATTATTATGGGTAACATTACTGAAGCTCAGATAGCGCGTGCCATCCAAAGATAACAGAGTCCTGCTGGAAGTGCCTCGGGAAAGTGAGGCCCTTTGCTGCCGGCTGCACAAAGTGGGCGAAACCCCGGGCAGGGCCACCGGCCGCGGCCGCAGCCCCGCCGCCAGCGTGGTGGCACCGAAACCCGGCGACACAGGGGCTGGGACGCAGGGATTCCTCACTGACCTCTGCCGCCGCTCCCAAACCCGCTACGGCGTCCTCCCGGGCATCCCCCAATGGGCAAACCCCAAACACGACGGTCTCAGAGGGGGGTGCGGTGGGGCCGGTACCAAGCCCGCGCAGATTAGCGCAGATCACCGCGGCGTCTGCTGCGTGCTTGGCGTCGGCAAAGCCCCCCCCAGCCACTGCCCATGCGCACGGGTGCCCGGCCAGCCCCACGCCGAGGCGGCCGATTTTGGCTGCGGCCACGGCCTGAGAGGGATCGCAGGGAAGCTCCCGGTGGGACCAGAGGGAGGGGACGGGCTCCCTCAGCCACCTCCCGCGGACGCTGCAGGGAGAGCGGGGACGCCCGCCTGCCTTTCCAGGGTCCACAGGTTGGCTTGCAGTGCAGAACCAATTCCCTGAAAAAAAACCCCAAAAGGAGACTGACACTTGACATTAAAATCTAATAACATTAGAAAAGCAAGGGAACGGACAGTTTAACAAGGAGCCATTTCTGGTGGTTACTAGAAAAGATTTTAAAAAGTTGTTTCATCCTGACTTGACCTAAATGGAGTGGAAAATTACCATGACTACATTTATCTGAAACCATAAAGTGTGTTCTGATTAGACCATGATAAAAGGGATGGTATAAATTGATCCAAAGATAAAGAAAGGGCAGGGAAAATGAGATGAGATTAAGAAAAGAAGCAGACGCTAAGAGGGAAGGATAATACAGCAAGTCTCTGAAGCTGCATTAAAAATAGCTGTAGGAACTGGAACATAAATAGTTCAGCGCTTCACTTTCTGCTTGTCGGGCTGCGGCTCGGCCGCCCTGCCTGGGAGTCCGAATTATCACCTCGTTAATCCCAAACCCTTCGGCAGACGGCTAAAGGAGACGTAGGGCTAGACCAGGGTCCCCCTTGCCCGAGGACCAAACCTGGGGTCCGGCCGGCCGGCAGGAGCGGTGGCTGCCGCCCCGGCGCCTGGGGTCCCTCCCGGCTGTGCTCCTCCCCACCTCGGCGAAACCTGCAGTTGGTTAAAATGCTTCAGTCCCTATCAAATTATGTTGAAATTGGTCACAAGATTAGAACGCTCGTACAGCGGCGCTGGGAAAACCCAACCCAACCCGGCGAATGGCTGAACCTCACTTCCTAGAGATACGGCACTTGCCGCTGCAGAAACTTCCTTCGATGGTAATGGAAACAAATTTTGCTCTGATAAAAATTGTCTTTCAATTTCCTAGAAGCAAATAAAAAAATGTGAAACAAACAATTCTTTTTTTTTGAGCCCTGATTAGGCCATGTAACTGGCTGCCTGAGGTCTGGGTGCTCGCGGCACGGCTGCGATACCGAGCAGGGAGGAAAGCCACCGCCAGGTCGCAGGAGGCTTGTGAGGAAGGCGAATGCCAGCCTGCGCCGGGGGCTCCTGCAGCCCCGACCTCGCCCCGCCGCTGCCGCCCCCCTGAGGGAGCCCCTCCTCGCCATGGGGGCTCCAGCCCCCGCAGCAGCCCCTGGGGGTCCCGCCGGTGGGCAAAAGCATAAACTTGAATGGGCAGTAACAGCCCGCTCCATGAACCGTGCCCCCACCGTTCCCGGAGGCATGCCCCCTGCCTGAGGAATACGGAGCTGACACTCCAGTAATGTGCTCCTGAGATCATCTTTCTCCGAAATCGCATTCTAGATAGTCTGGAAACGCCGCTGCTGCTTGTGAACATGGATCAGCAACGGATGAAGGACGGGCACAGCCTTCCTCTTCTGCTGTTGTTTACTCCTCAGCCTCGTGCCTGGAAGGTCCAGCCTCCCTCTAGCGCAGGGAAGCAGTTTATGTATCGAGTCCTCTCCGACTCGGGTCTCAGTCGGTTTTACCCAAGCGCAGCCCTGACCCGCGCGTGCCCGCACAGCCCTCTCTCCCAGCCCTCCTCGGGTGGCCAAGCGTGGCTGGTCACCGCAGATAAGGCTCAGCAGACAGCGCAGCTGGAAAACCGTCTCCTCTTCCCATTTAGGATAAACTTCCTTTTCCACTCGCTGTTTATGTTAACCCAGACATATGTAAATCCTTCCACCAGAGATTTCCTTTGAGGAGAAAGCCAAGGCATGGAGCAAGAGGCAGCCCCGTCCCCGCCACGCCGTTCGGATGGTGCCGGCAGGGAGGGGCTCCCCAGGGTCCCCTTCTCTCGGCCCCGAGGGGCGCTGGCGCCGTGGTCGGCCACTTTCCTACAGGGCTCCAGGAACGACTCGGGGCTTTTCTTCTGTTTGAGGAAACCCCTGGGGTTCGCGTCTGTCTCCTTGCTGCCCTGGCCGGTGCCACAAGTCCACAGCGACATTTTAGTCCTCTCGCTTTCTGCGGTGTCATGAACCAAAGATAACGTCATTTCCCTAGGTCTGGCGCTGGCTTAGCTAGTCGGCTGCTCCCCAGCGCCTCGGCACCCTCCTCTCTGCAGCCATGGGCGTTTTGTCCTTGAAATGGGGACGCCGCGCCATGTCCAGCGGCAGCTCCCTCTGCAGCGGGCTGGCCCCGCTGGGCACGGTGAACACCGTGCGTGCAAAAACAGCAGCGAGGAGCGAGGCCGAACCCGGGCACCAGCAGACACGGAAAGACCACGGGCAGCCCCGACAGGTAGGCACGCAGGAGAAAGGGCCGCTCAGCTGCAGGGCGACACCACCTCAGAAAGTATTTCAGGAAAAGAATTCTTCAAACAAGAGTGTTACCACTGAGACTGGACTAAACAACGCGGCAACCTTCTTTTATTCTTCAGGAACGCCAAAGCCTCCGAAACGTTCGGATCTGTGTGCTTAGACGGATCCCTCAGTCACTGTTGGTGTAAAGTCACTCTTCTAACTATGGCTTTAGACACAGAATTCTCACCAGAAGGTTTTCGCAGTTGCAAAGGGCATTTCTCCTCTATTACATCTTTATCTCCCGTACTCACCAGCCAGAGCGCGCCACGGGGGCTGCAGAAGCACGCTGCAATACAAAAAGTAAGCCAGGCAGCATGGCAGCGGAACGGCAGGCTTTGTAAGCAGATGCTTATAAACATAGAATCATGGAACCATTTAGGTTGGAACAGACCTTTAAGAGCATCGAGTCCAACCGTCAGCCTAACACTGCCAAGTCCACCGCTAACTGTGCCGCAGTAAATGTCCGGTTCCCTCTCTGAGCGCAGATTCGGCATCGCTTTGTAGTTCCAGCCTTTGCAGTTCCCTGCCCATCAAACGGCAGCTTTGCTGAGGCGCAGAGGGAAATGGAGATGCTGAATTTGGGAACGTACAGCATGAGGGTTCACTTCTTTCTTACACCGCTGCCGGCTAAATAAACAAAGCAGGAGTTTTGTGTTGCTGCGGGAGCAAATTTGTCTTGGCTGACCAGCAGTAGGAGGAAACCCGGGTAGGTGGCAATAACGCTGTCAGTCTTCCCTGCCCAAGGCATTGGGTCTGGGGTCTTAAGCTCAGCTTGATGGAAAAGAGCTTTGCACAGCCCTGGGAGGTGACCCCAGGGAGGCAGCGGGTGCCCTGCTCCCCGCAGCTCGGCCCCGGCCGGGGGAACTCTGCCGGGGGCTGGCGGGTCCAAGACTGACAGCGGCTGCACCGACAACAGCCAGCGACTCTCCAGTCTCGTCTCCGCTAACGTCTATTTTCATTCATGTGAGTCTGCCATTGCTGCCATGGTGACCAACTTAGAAATTAATTTTATAAAGACATTAAAGACACATTTAAATAGGAAAGTTCAACCCACAGTTCTGGCAAAAAGGATTCAAGTATTCCTAGATCGCACCCCTCCTACTTTCCCCTCGAGTCCTTCAGATACCATGACTTAACTAATTTCTTTCCTGCGCTTACTTCTGTGCTGGTGTTGACAAATAAAATTAGTCTTCTGCTTTTTTTTTCCCCTGACTCATATAAAACAGATATTCTTTAAACAATTTTAGTTCTCGCTACAGAAAAGCTCTGTCACCCTTTCCAGCAGATCAGCCTTGCTGCTGACAGACTGGGCAGGAAGGGTTTTGCACGGCGCTGACCCAAACCCTCGAGCCCTTCTTGGCCACATCCCGGTTTCTCGCGTGGCCGGCAGCAGAGCCGCTGGGGCTGCCAGGGACTCGGCACCGCTGGGCTCCCGCCCGCCCGGAGCCTTCGCGTTCCCTCGCAGAAATGGGGCCGCCTGCCCCTTTTGCCCAAAGCCCGCGGCGCTGTGAGCGCACGCACGGTCCTCGTGTGCCGCACGAGGTTTGGGGTTTAAGCCCTCGGCGTCGGAACACTGAAGCACCCGGAGCAGTGCCCGGGGGGGGCAGGCACACGCAGACCCACCGTGGGCTCCTGCGTTTTGGTCACCGGGTTTTTCTCCGCGGGAGACGTGCGAGTGTCGGAAGGGGCGCCACCGCGGCCCCAGGGCTCGTCGGGGCTGTGGCGGAGAAGAGAAGGGGCGCTGGCAGAGCCGGGCCTGCCCTCTGACCCAGCTGCCAGGCCAATTCCCCAAGAAGCGAGGTGGGTGCTCCAGGCGTGCCTCTTCTCCTGCGCCACCATTCCCCAAGGGATGGGGCTGCTCAGTCCCTGCGGAGCCGGCGCCGCGGCTGCTGCGACCCAGCTCCTCTGCTCCCCCCCCTCCCCGGGCACGCTTTGATCCGCGCTCTCACCGCGTGCTGCCTTTGATGTTCCGCTGTCACAGAGATCGCTTTTGTGTTCCTTTCTCTACTTTACTCATGCTGTCTCTTTTTCCCCCCACATGTTTTTTTTCTAATGCATAAACACCCATCCACCGTTACCTCGGCTCCCTTCTGTTCAGTCGCGTGCTCTTCCCGGGGGCAGCCGGCCCATGTGGACAAGCGAGAGGGGATTTAGCTGCACCTGGATATCAGGGACTTTGGCTTTTTGGAACGCCCACGGAGGTAAGCGTGACCCAGGATGTGCGCTCAGGGGCAGTGTGCCCCTTGGGAAGGACGGGCTGAGGGCAGGGCCAGCCCCGGGATGCGGCCCCGCGCGTTCCCACCGCACCGGTTCGTTTGCCTTGGCGCTGGCGCTCCGAGGGCTGGCCCACGTGCCCCCGCCTCCAGCTGCTGCTGCTCTGCTGTAGTATTTTCGTTCAAAGAGCTACTGGGAACAAGTCCTAAAAAAACTTTGCGGAGATGCCTTCATTAGTTCTGCTGAAAAGGATACCAAAAAAAGGTCGCGTGGCCGATGCCTTTCTCCAGCAGCAGCCTGTGGTGCCTGCGGGGACCACGGCCAACGTCTGGATGCTGCAGCCTGATTTCAGAGACAAACCAGCCCCCCCGTGATTTGTTGCCCAGGGACCAGCTTTCAGAATTATCAGCCTTTGCTAACAACAAATAACATGTGAAGCACACAAAAAACAAAATCAAGAAGAACCAATATTCCTAAAGAAAGAAGATAACTCCTCTCTAGACGTAGCTTGCTGGATGAGCCTGCGATGGTGGCTGTTGTGTTTCGCACACAGGCGGTGCTTTCCATAGAATCATAGACTCATGTTTTGGGTTGGAAGGGACCCCTAGAGGTCACCCAGTCCAACCCCCCTGCAGGGAGCAGGGACAACTCTTTTTTGAGAGATGAGCCCAGACTGCTGGCAGGCAGCAAGTTCTCACAGGGATTTATTTGCAGCTCCCCATGTAAAGGTTTGATCTGCTCTTCCAACACGGCCTTTCTGAGAGAGGAACACAGCGGATGGAGGGAAACTGTAAAGGGTGCAAGAAGATAACAGAGGATGGTAGAGAGCAGAATAAAAGCTGCTCTAATTACCACGTGATCAGGAATATCAAGACAGACAGATCACGGGATTCCTCCAGATCAGTACTCCACCATCTCTCGGCTAGAGGGCATCCAGGTGCTGTTCTGTAGCTGTAAGAGGGAACGTTCCACCTCGGGTCACTGGCACGCCTCAGGGAGAAGTCTCCTTTAATGACCAGCCTGTTCCAGGAAGGGCAAGGCGTGGTGATAAATGGCAGGAACATTTCCCGACGGCGAGCAGCTCGGGTCTGGGTGGGAAGGTCCTGCCAGATGCCCGCAGCACCTCCCTGACTCTGCACGTGCCATAGCACGCGCGCCGTCGCAGCAAGCGTGCCGTCGTAGCAAGTGAGCCATCGCAGGAGGGTCGCTGCCATCTGCATCCCAAACCATGGTCCTGAAAACGGGGAGCGGCCGTGTCGGGAGCTGACCATCAGAAAAGCATCGTCTCTCTGCGGGGGAGCGGAGCGGCTTGCGCAGCAGAACGAAACCCTCTGGCAAGCCAGAGCGGGGCCGCTGGGAGCAGGTTATGAAAGGTGGCACCAAGCAGCTGCTGGGCATCTGGCTCACACCAAGGCTGTGGCCACAGCCACTTTCCTGCCGGTGGCCGAGCGCACGGGCGGCTGCGGGAGAGGCTGGCGAGCGCCCGCCGGGCACCGCCCCGGGCTCGGAGTGGGACTGAGCCCGCCTGCGGCCACCGCACCCGTGGCTGTTGCCTCTCTTGCCTTCAGCTGGGGGCTGAGAATGAATCTCGAGCGTCTCCTCTGAAAACCTCTTACAAATATCGTGCTGACATCAAATAGGAGAATGTGGTGAAACCATACGTGACACCCAGCTTGCTCCGCTCCTCTGAAAGGCTCCAATGTTTCCTTGTCACAAAGCTGCTCGTTCTTCCCTTTTGACGTAAACATCGTAACGAGAATAAAATGGTTTTCTTTGACAAAAAGCTACGTGTTGCTGCTTAAGCAAAATTAACCTTTTGTAAAGTAAATGAAAGAGAAAGGAAGCTTCTTGACAAATTCTGCGAGCAAGGAAATTGTTGTTTTATTTTCCACTTTTCTCGGATGTCAACCCAGATGCAAAGCAGTGCCCGGGGGTCCTCAGAAGGGAGATGATTAAGAAAGCGAGCAAACGTTCTCCCGGTGGGCGCGAGTCAAAAGAGACGGGGTTTGCTGCGACGCGTTGCTAATGGCTTGAGCTCCTCAGCCCTCCTGCCTTCAGACAGCTTCAGAAGAGGCGCACAGCCAGCCCAGGCTTCTCCCTAAACTACCCCCGGTAAACGATTAACCCCAAACAGACTGCAGTAACGGTGTGTGCTGTCACTCGTGTCGATGCTCATACTGATTTCAGCGGCACCGTCGGGGGGTCAGGGGTTGCCAGTGCCAATTTTAGCTTCAGCGCAACAACTGTAGGTGTTAAAGCCAAATTACTGCCTCTCGCTCCAGCCAGCTGACGTTCAGAACGACAGTATTTACATCTTACAAACCTCTGACATTACCATGCTTTTTTAACCATGGGAAGCCTCAAGGGTGGACAAAAAATCAAATCTTTTCTGCACCCATGTAAGCACACAGAGAAACGGCGATAGGCTGCCAAGATCTTAAAAACCAGACAGTCAGCTTTTGGTAAGCCCTGACCATAACTCACAGGTAACGCGCGCTTTTTGCTGGATACGGGCGCCAAAATTCAGAGATTAACCTTGCCTTCAAGTGCCCTTTCCAAAAATTCGGTGTAGGGGGCCGGGGTCAGGGCGCATCCCCGCACGGTGGCCAAGGGCCCCCCTCGCCAGCAACACCCCCGCGCCACCGCTCCTTGGCTGGAAGAGCCTGGGGCAGGCTGGGGACCCGCCGCAGGATTTAACCATCTCCACCACCAGGCACGGTCTGGAGGAAACAACGTTTCGCCTAAACGAGCTGCTCGAAGCGAGAACGTTCCACCGGGTCTTACCCCTTCCAGGGGCCTTTTCTTCGCATGGGATGTTTGGCCCCAAGTGCGCTCTTTAGAGAGAGACGGGAACACCCAAGTGGATAAAGCTGAGTTTTCAGTTTGTGGTTTTTTTGTTTTTTAATATAAAATGCCAGTTTCCTGGACATGTGACATTTGTGTCACCTCCCAGCAAAGGCAAATCTGCGTTTTAACAGTCTCCATGAGAGAGAGCAGAGCCGCTCTGTTGATAAAGGTGCGGCGATGGAGTTAAATCTGAATCGTTCACCTCTCCTGCTGGAGATTCTTTTTTCTTTGAAACGAGAGCGGCGGCTGCTCCCCAGGCCCCGAGCAGCGGCAGGGCAGCCCCCCTCGAGGTAAGCGGGCACCACGGCTTCTGGCAGCAGCTCCCGCGCTGCCCACGAGCTCCATTGCCTTTTGCAGCAACGAGCCCTGACTGTTGCAGACCTTGGGGTGGGGAATGTGCAGATTACGGCGTTATTTTGACTGCAACCTAAAGACCTTGTAGAAAACTTGAAAAAAATCCCAAGGTGCTGCCAGTGGCTTTGCCGGGGCCAAGATTAATGTTTGCTGTATTGGCTGTATCCCTTCAACTGCTGCTTTCCTCCTCCTCCCAGTAAATAAATCTGCCTGTTAGCTAAACAGGCTGACTCTGATAGAAACCAAACATGAGAAATGTATTAACAATAATGCCCTGCTCTTAAAATAGCAAGGCAATAGTAAAGAGAGCCCCTGGGCTCTGGCTCGCGGCCGGGCGCTGCTCGCTCCCGGGCTATTGCTCTGAACTCCCATAATAAAGAGCTATAGGCTGGGGGGGGGGAGTCCCAGTACCTGCCTGTCGGGGGGTTTCAGCTAAACACGTGCTCTTGCATTGCGCCGCTGCCGCAGAGGCAGGGCAGGCTCGCCTCCTACCGCCCCAAGTGACGAGAGAGGCGGAGGAGGAGAGAAGAAGAGTGGAGTGCGTTAGCAGATGATCCTGGCCTTGGCCGTGAGCTTGGTTCCTGCTCAAGATGGGCTTTTCTCCCCTTTTTCCGTGTCCTGGTGGGTGCTGTGTGACACAGAGGGTACACAGGGAGCGGCCGGCACCGCAGCCTGGCTCTGGGGATCGCTCCCTGCTGGACACGCCACCACCGCAGCCTTTTCCTAAGAAAAAGAAGGTTGGGTTTTCTTCAAAGTAGGGATTATTTGTTGCTTGGAAACAACCAGGAAAAAAGCGGCATGCCATTTTGCAAACGGGCACCTGCTCGGAGCCAAGGCGCTCCCTCCATCCACGCTCCTTTTAGGGATGCGGCAGGCTCCCGGCAATCGGTGACTTAACAGCCTCCGTCTACCTTTATTTGGCTGAGCGCTCCATTAATATTCAGCGATGCCTATAAAAAAGCCCTTAAACCCACAAGGACCCTGGGGTGCCTCCTCCCACTCCTTCCCCAGTATTTAAACTGGAGTTTGAAGTTTAAACCTCGGCCTCCGCTCACATTGCCGCAGAGCTCATTTTTCAGTCTGAAGGCCGGTGCCTGCCCCCCATCTGCCCAGCGTGCCCTGGCCGGGGGCGCGGGGGGGACCCGGTCTGCCCCGAGAGCCAGTTATCGCCTTTTTTGGAAGAGCCGGGACCGGCTCGGGGCGGCACGGCAGGCTTTGCAGGGCGCTGCGAAGGCGAGGCAGGGCTCCTCCGTCCCACATTCCTTGCTAATTTTAACCAGCTCCCTTGAGTGGCTCGGGAGCAGGGGCCCGGAGAAGCACAGGCTTGATTTATTAGTATTTCCCTTCTGAAAACTTTTGTTCAAGTGTCTTGGGACACAAGTAAAACCAGAATGGGATTCTCAGCCTGGATCCTTGGAGATGCTTATCTGCACCGCAAAGCATGGTGAGGTTTTTTTTGTGGCATCAGCAGTTTTTTTTCCCCCAAAGACATCGCAGCCCTGAGACGTCGGGGGAGCGAGGGTCACTGGCCGAGCTGCGGGGGCAGATGTGGTGGCAGAGCTGGGCGCTGGGCCTGGCCACGGCTGGTGCCATCCCGCAGGCACCGATGCCCTGGCCGGGCTGTGCCCTCATCAGGGTGTCCACATCCAGCAGTGGTGCTGGCCACGCTCCTGCAGAGCCCCCCCGCCCAGCACAGGCTCCCTCAGCTCTCAGGACCACCAGGAGCAAACCACAGGGGTCCAGCCAGGCAGAGGACCATGCTCACCCCAAATCTGAGCGCTGTCTTTCTAGTCTAGGGAAAGGACAGGAGCTGCTCGCCATCGGCAGGGCTGACCCCCCTGGGGTGGCGTGGCAGACATCAGCCGGACAGGGAAGGGCAGGGAAGCACACAGTCCCGACGGCAGGACGGAGAATAACCAGAAACCACAGGAGGCAAAATGGAAAGCCAGGTCGCTGAGCCTGTAGAAGAGCCGCCTGTGGGAGCCACGGCCGTCCTCAAACACCCAAAGAGGCATCGTCCAGGGGCAGGGGACGGTCTGCTCCCCGCAGCGAGCAGAATGAGCCACGCTGTGCTTGTCCTGAGGCGAGAAAGGCTTGGTGTAGGCACCGGGAAACTCGTTAGGGCTAAGTTCAGCTGGGCGCTGGCACCAACTTTCCAGGGGCTCCATGGTGTCTGTATGGTTGGAGATTCCCAAGCGCGCGCCGGGGGAACAGGCAGAGCTGGGGCTGCCCTGGGGAGGGGGCGTACCCCTGGCTACCCCGTCCCCTTGCCCGGTCGCTGATGAAGCACGCGACAGCCGCCAGAGCCCTCGAGGGTCCCCGCTGTGCGGGGTTACCCCAACACTGGCAGACACCTGGTTCCCAAGGAGCAAAAGGCTCGACCGCCTCGCTGGCTGTCACTTCCTCCACACCTCAGTGTAAAAATTAGAGTTTATCAATCTCAGACTGCATCAGTGATCAAATCAGCATGAAATTCCCAAACCGCAGTATTTGTATAGAAAACACCCGAAAGGGAAACATTGAGCATTTCCTTCCACCTGGCTTCCCTGCCATGTTTCACGTTTATGTTTTGTACGTGCATGGACCTTACGGCTACAGCCAAGATGACACGGTGCTCCTGGAGAACGGCGATTAAAGCTCTGATTATGCTGCTTCTTGCCTTGCCCTTATTATTAACAGAGAGGGAAGAGCCAGATGCTGCTTCTGCTCAGCCGCCCCGGCTCGTACGAGGGACTGCGGGGAAGGCACCCGGGGCTCCTGGGCACTCGGTGCCGCGGGGGCAGGAGCCCGGCACTGTGGGCACACCAAAGACCTAAGGAAATGGAACGACTCCTGCCTCGTTACTCCTACAGAACTAATGATTTCTCCGAGGTGTTTTGTGCCTAAGGCTGAAGAATTAAGCAACGCTTCACGGTTTATGGGTTGGGGTTTTTTTGTTTGTTTGTTTTAGATTTTCCTATCCAGCTGCCAAATACTTCCTGGCTCAGCCTTCAAAACCAATTCTGCTACGATCAGCCACTTTAAATAAATACTGCTTGGACATCTGAGGCATGACCCAGCGGGGACAGCGGGACCGGAACGCGCCCGGCTGCCTGCTAGCTCCTGAGGCGGAGCAGGGAGCCCTGCCCTGCAGCGCAGCCCTCGGCCGGGAAGGGGTGCCCGCTGGACAGCGAGGGCCACCGAAACCAGCTGTGGCCACAGCAGCCACTTCTGTCCTTGCCTTGCTGGCGGGTGACTTAGTTTGTGCCGGTCACCTGCAGGGCGTTTCCAGCTTCGCCGCTGGGAGAGGCTGGGACCGCACTGGGCGTTGTGGTGTGCTCCCGAGCGGCCATTCCGAAATCCTCCTCGGTTTGGGTCCTCCTGACGGGGCAGGCTGCCGCTGCTTACCCCGTCCCCGGGGGCTGTGTGGGGTCGAGCTGGCGTTTCCCTTCGCTCACCCGGGCTTCTGTCCCGAGCCCTGCAATGACCCCGGGTTTGCGTTACTGCCGGCTAGAAACGCAGCATGGAAGCTGCAGGATAGAAATCAATGGAAAGGGAAAACTCTCATTAGCCCTCGCCGTTATTGGCAATATTGTTGCTGGTTAATCAAGAGCTTGAATTTTGAGAGACACGATTAAGAGTTGGAGCAGGGGTCTAAACCCCCGCGGCACGCCAGCACCGGGTACTGGCACGGGCTCCCCCATAGCCTCCAGGGTGCCTGCGTGAAGGGCACTTTTCGGTCCCGTGGCTTTGTCTCTCCCTCCCATCTTCTTCCACGTCGAAGCTGGGCGCTGCTCTCTCCGCCGATGCTCTCCATACCGCTCAGGCAGCCCGGCCGGACTCATTTGGGGTTGGACTAGATGGTGACCTGGGGTTGGACTAGATGGTGACCTCTAGGGGTCCCTTCCAACCCAAACCATTCTATGATTCCGTGATTCACCACCAGGGCACCGAACGCTGCTGGCGTGCGCCTCCAGTCCCGTTTCTGATGGCAGTGATTTGGCCCATGGCTCACTGCTTGCTGAGCCCCTTCGTTCCCCTCGAACGGGCATTTTAGTGAACACTTCGATGCATTTCTCCGCTTTCCAAATTTCTGTGGAGCTGTTTCCCTGTCTCACACAACAGGCTCCAATCGCCGCCAGCGTGATGTCTTCGCTTGTATTTAGAGTTGGCAAAGAGCAGAATAAAGTTTGTTCTTGTGCTCGTTTCTCTGTGGGAAGGACTTTCCTTCTTTCAAAAGGGGGCTGGGTTTTGCACTGTGGTTTTTGTTCTTTCGTTTTCCAGCAGGGCTTGTGTAAGAGAACCCCTGCATTCCACCGCCACCCCCCAGTCACCTCTGCTGGGCTGCACCGTCGTGCTTAGCGCCCGGCCCCACCGCGCGTACGAGCGCCGCGGCCTCCCGGGCGGCTGCGAGCGGGAACAAGCTCCTGCGCCGCTCGGTGGAGAACGCAATTTAATTCTCAAAGCGGCCCCGAGTCTAGCTCGAGTTCGTGCATCTTTCCCACCACATTTTAATACTTAAGTAATTCCAGTTTCCATTATTTTTAAAGCTTTAAACAGGAATGAGGTTTGTGCAGAAAGCCGGCGGAGGTTTCCCTGGGGCTGCAGCCCACCGGGCAGGCGTGCGGCCGCCGGCGGCTCCGGTGCCTGTTTGCCAGGACGCAGCACAACCCCGAGCCGTCCAAAGTTATTCCACAAATCACCACACCATATGTCTCTTTACATCATTTGCTTTTATCTCATGCCCCGAATCTCCTCAAAACAGTAAAAAAAAAAGTTGTATCTGGATAGCAGCAGGAGGTGAGATAAACGGATTTAGGGAAACACGAAGTTCAGCCTGGTGTTCCTCACAGCAGCCCCTCGAACTGCTCCTATACATCTCAGGAACATCGGCCTTTGGTGCTGGAAATTGAAATTCCTAATCTTTCCCAATTTGCTGCAGCCTTAGCGCTTTAATCCACCTTGTTCTCTCCCCGAGATGCTTCTCTCCCGATCCCATTTCTGCCCGATTAGAAGCAGCCCAACCCAACCACGCCGCCAGGGAGGAAGGCGTAAGCGCGCCCTAGCGAGAGGCAATTCCAGAAAATGAGATTACACTTAAAGAGACTTCCCGCGTTTCCCTGGCACGACCGCCCGCAAGCCAGCGAAGGGGGGAAGGGGCTGGCTTCCCTCGGGGGGGACCGATGCCACTTCTCTGCACCAGGAGCCCCCGTTTGCCGTTACGATGAAGAGGGAAGGAGGCGACGGTGAAGAACAACCCGCGGCATAACCAGGTCCTCACGTTTAGCACTTAAATACTGCTGTCAACGCCGCTCACTCAGCTCAAACATTTAAAAACGCCACTTTTAAAAATTTAATAGCAAAAAGACTTGTTTCCTTACAGCTAGCACTTTGGGTCAGGTGACGTCCCTACCGTGAGCCCGTGGTGACCAGAAGCAATGGCTCTTGTGGCCATGGGGGAGCTGGTGGTGGCAGCCGGGCTGGGGGGGCTGACGGCAGCCGGGGTAGGGCTGGGCGAGCCTAAGCTGCTGCAGGCTGGGCTTAGCTCTCCAGTTTAGCCCATCAGGCTCTTGGTTAGGCTGCCAGCCTAGCGAACACCTACCCACGCCAAATGAACAGCATGGAAAAGCTTCCTCCACCCTCCCAAAGAGCTTGTGTGTGTGTGGGGGGGAAATCAGGACACCCAGGCTATTCTCTAGTTCATCAGACCCTGTCCTTGCAAGACTTTGTTGTGCTTTGCCCCATTCTTTCCTTTCTCCCCACGCCATTTCCCACGTTCCAGATTTAGGCTCCCAGCTTGGGGAGACCATACAAGTCAAACCTCCCACCCTGGCATATGAAACAAGGACATGCGACCGTGGCCCGGCGCTGTGCTCCCCGCGGGGCCGCTTCGGGACGCCTGCGGGGACCCTGCTTGGCGGCGGGCGGATGCCCCCACCCAGCCTCTCCACTGTCCACATCACCTTGAGATTTGCCAGATTACTTATCAGCATTATCGTTGCTTGCCCAAATCATGGCAGCCCTTTGGCGCACGAGTACGTCACCGTCCCCCCCGGAAACCGGCCACGAAGCACCACACGCATTGCCCAGCGCTTGTTTGCTCCTCTCCATGTAGAAAAATCAATTAGAGGTTCTCGTCGTGCAGTAAATGTCAATTGTGCCAACATTACAGAATCAGAAACATCTGTAACTATGGAAACTCTCAAGGCAAGGCTCATTTCAGGAATAAATTATGACAAGAAGCTTTATATGGCTGTTTTTAAACAATAAACGTAAATTAAAACAGCTTAATTTCTTAGAGGCAAGTTAATTTTAGTTTTTAACCTTTAGTACTATAGGTTTTCAAGGCACGTGCATCAACGTTGACACAGAGGAAAAGGGTATTTTGTCAATGTTTGCATCCAAAGAATCAGCATCACGGTTTGTATCACTCACTTAAACATTTTCAGCTGGCGCAACCTCCGCTGTGTGCCGGCGGGGAGCGTCCTTCAGACGCCCGATGGCCCGTCCTTGGAGTTTATCGTGGTGCGAGTTATGCTTTTTGCTATGGATCACGGTTATGCAAAAAACCATCAGGTGCATGAAAGGAAAACTCAGTCAAAACTTTCGTTGCGTCACAGGGATGTTGCAGGAAACGAGCACGAGGTCTGGGCTCAGCCGCAGTTTTGGGGAGAAACCGGGAGCGTGTCCTCCCCCTCCATTTGCTCCCCGTCCCAGCCAGCCCGGGGAGCCGCAGGCGAGGGCAGCCTGGCTTCAGAGCGGACGGTGCCCAGCCCTGGCGGCAGAGGGGCTGCATTTTAATTCACTTCAAAATGAATGCAAGAGCAATGCAATGCTCTCCCCCCCCCCCCCCCTTTTCCTTAACTTCACCTTGCTCCAAGTTCCAACCTGGCTCTGGTGCGAGTGCCACACAAACCAGAAATAAGGCTCAGTACTGCACCTTACGGTGTGGCTGGATGTATTTCAGTTGTTATCTGATGAAAATCTGCTCCTGTACCCCTGTCAGAGCGCGTGGATCCGTGCTCATTCCGGGGTAATTTGCGTTAATGGATTCGCACGACACAGAGCGCCAAAGCCTGGTTACACCGCCCCCGCCACGAGGGCAGCGCCGTCCCTGGTGGCTGCTGCCGACCGCCCGAGCCCGCCACGCACCGGTGCCACGCGCCCCCGCGGTGGGAGCAACGGGCACGGACGGGGCCGGGGCCGATGCCGGCGGCTGCAGGGGACAGCGGGCAGGGGTGCAGCCGCTCCGCCGGCCTCAGGAAGACGCTCCTAGAAGAGCCAGTGTAAGGTTACCAAAGTGTTCATCGTTAATTAAAATTGATCCTCTCTGAGTTGCTGAACTTGCTAAAAATAGGCGTTCTGGGAGGAGACAACCTACCCGTCCTGGCTTACAAAGCCTGGTGGAGATGAACCTCCCCGGAAAACTGCGCCAGGGTGCCTGCTAGCACTGCTTCCCTTGGAAGATTTCCTGGGAACAAGCTGCCGGGTGTGCCGAGCTGCTGTGTCGGGGGAAACGGTGGAGATGTTCCTGGGAGACCTCCCCGCACCCGCCACCAGCGCGTCCCACGGGCGCTCTGGCCCTTGCCCGGTGTGGGAGGCGTGGAGGGGAGCAGGTTCTCCGGGAATGCAGGGAGCTCCGCTTCCCGGGGGAGACACCAGGCGCCGGGACACGGCAGGGACGTTCCCCCAGCGCAGCTTCATGCACACTTGCTGTGGGCTGCCCCCCCCTCGCCCCCGCGGCTGTGGGACGGGGTGGGATTCGGAGTGGGAGCGAGCGATTCCCCCCCTCCCCACTCCAGGTGATGCCGTGCACATCCCCGTGCCCGGGGGGATGGAGGGCAGGTTTGCTGGGAGAGCCAAAGCGATGCCATGGCAGCTCACTGCCCACCCCTCCTCTGCGACACAACCCCCAGTGACCCCCTTTGCCTTCGGCTCCCCGTGTGCGCCCGTAACGCAATCCTGGGAAAATCGCCTTTCAGAATCCCACCGAGAGGGGTTAACGCTCACTTGGCAAAGCTTGCCCCGAGCAGCGTAGCAGTATCTGCGCTTCCTCTAAGAAAATCCTTAGAGATAAAATTTGGATGCAGCTCCCTTCAAAAAAAAAAAAAGAAAAGCTGGAGAAAATACTTATTTGGCAATTTTTCCATACAGACACTGGAGTACGAGCTCGGGAAGAGAGTGGAGGGTCACGGTCTGTGTTTTCAGATGCATCCCTCAGCATTCTTCCGCTGCCTCCATCCACCACAGCTCCGTGACCGCCCAAGGGACGCTGTTCCCAAATTCCTTCTTTGTTGAACGATTCCCGAAGCGTGGAACCAGACCTTCCACCGGTTCAGGGGGATTTTGTGACTCCCCACTTGCAGTAGGGAAAAAGCAGCACAAGAGGAGGCTAAAAAAATACAGCGACCACCGGGGCTCCTGGGAAAGCCAAGGCCCAGGGAGCAGGGAGGGCAGCGCGGGGCAAGCACGGGGCACGCCGCTCCTCGCCGGCCGGCACAGAGCCCTTGCGCTGGAGCCGGCTGCAAATGAGCATGCGGTGTGGGGTTTTTTTTGCTTTTCTGTTTTTGTTTTTATAAACCTCGTTTGCCTCCTACACGAGGCTTTGAAAATCAGGGCAAACCAATGAAGTGAATATCAGTGCAGTGACAGCCGCGGCTGTTCAGTCTTAGACTCCCTCTGCCTGCAGAAAAGCAAACAAATTCTCCCCCAAAAGATTATTTTGCTCCCCCCGCCCCCGGCTGCCGCCCGTGCTCAGCAGCTCTGCAGCCGGGACGGGCTCGTGCTACGGGACAGGACAACGCCGCCCTTCCCGCGGGTCCCCTCCCGCGGCGCCGGTATCAAGTGTTTCATGAACAGTCTCTAGAAATCAGATCAACGTGGCCACCTTGGATCGTACGAGCATCATCCCGAGCTTTCGACCTTATCCTCCAGGCTTTGAAGAAGCGGAAGGCTTGGGGCACGTTGCACCAGCACCACACTTGTCATTAGCGGCCTGATAAAGTTTTCCAATGGCTTGAAAACAAAGATGCCAGCAGTGTCTGTTGGCGATTCCATCAGAAACACCCAGCGCAATCGCAGCGGGAGAGGCGGTATTTAAATACGGGCAGCAAGTGCGCTTCAGCGTCAGCCAAAATCTCTTGTGCTCTAAATGGACGTGTCCCCGTGCAAAGCGACAGCGACCGCACCCCAGGGCTGGAGCCGCCCTGCACGATGCTCAGAAAGAGGGGCTGTAGCTGGGGGGCTTGGGGGGGGGCAGAGACTTCCCCTCTGCTGCAAAGCAGGGTGCTAGGGATGCTACAGCCCACGGCCCCCCCGGGGGGCTCCTACCCCCAGGTCTCACAGGGCACCTCCAGCCCCCGCCAGGAGTCAATCCAGGAGCAAAAGATGCCGTCAAACGGGACGCAACCCTGGGCTGCGGATGAAAGCACCAGCCTAGGAGGGGGTTACAGGTTTGCAAAGCAACGGCAGGGGAGCGGCTTCCAGTGCGCCAGCTACGGGGGTTTCATGCAAGAGGGCAACAGGTTCTACCGAGACACACAGCTTGTTATCCTAAACCAAGCCACGGACAAGGGGAAAGAAGCTGCTGTTCCGTAAAAGCCTGCAGCTTCCAAACGAGCCCGGTAGGCTTCGGCGTACAGAGCGCCCGGAGCTGGCGGCAAGACGCCTTACGTGAGGAAAGAGCATCGCGTGTTTAACCCGGTGTCTCGGGCGTACCAGATGTATAAATAAAACCTCCGTAACTGGCACTTGGTTATATGAACAAGCAAACCCAAAGTGCTTAAAGGCTTGTGTGAAAGCGCTGTCAGAGCGGGGGCAGACGGCGCGACCAAGGCGCCTCGGTGCGAACGGCCACGCGGCACAGCTCAGCCCCCTCCCGCTCCGCTCTGACCGAGGGCCCTCTCCACCAGCCCGCGGGATGCTGAGCACGCTCCACACGGCGCTCCTGCCTTCCGAAATGCTGCACGGGGAGGAGCCCTCGCTGGGGAAGCCGCGAGCCAACCTTGGCACAGGCGACCCCCCCTCGCCTCCAGCCCCCCGGCCGCTTCCCCACACCACCCATGCCCAGACCACTCGCCCGCCCACACCTTGCAGGACCTTCTCCAACAGCAAAAGATTACTAAATTCCCATTTTATTTAATAATGAAAAGTATTGGTCCCTGCCACACAGGCAAGAGCCAAATGGAGAGACAGCACCCCCCAAATCTGCCCCGCACGGCGCCTGCCAGGGTGCAATTCAGCTCTCAGTGCTGGACAAAGCCACGCGTGAGGATGGACCTCGCCAGGACTTTTCCCTCTTTCCCCTCTCTGTTCTTGTCCTCAGAACGGAGGGTTTGGCCCTGCTGGGGCACTGCCGCCGTGGCCCGCTCCTCCCCCCAAAATGCTGCGCCTCCCCCCCGCGCCCCTTGCAGAAGGGACCGAGGTAATTAAGCTGCCAAAGGTTGCAAGGAACAAGCAGGAGCTGGGCAACAACTCCCACGGCTCCTTGCCCTGCTGCTGCTCTTCTCCGGGTGAGCAGCCTGCGCCGGTGACAACCTCGACGCCCGTGGAATCGATGGACACAGCACGAGCGGTGACAGGTTTGTGGCACCCGGGGAGCTCAGGGTTCCAAAAGGAGGTGTCACAGCACCTGCAGATAGCACAAAGCCACCAGCTGGGGCACATGATAGAAAGCTGTGCCCTCAGCATCGATGCTTTGGGATGAAACACGGCGTTTTGAGGGCTTACCAAAAATAAAAAAAAGTCATAGTCCGCTACTTGGGTTGTGAACAGGTGAGAAAAACATCCCCACATACTTACAAGGCTGGAAAAAAGGAGGCGTTTGGGTTTTTTTGTTTCCCCTCCCCTGGTACCATCTGTGTGCAGCCTGTGCTCCACCGTGGGAGCCCCCCACGCGTCGGGAAGGAGACGGCGCCTGAGCACCCTGCGCTACCTCGAGTGCAACGAGACAAAGCGCTGACCACGGGGTTGATTTTCAGAGCTGACGTAATCCCCAGCTCCCCTCTGCCGCGGGCTGGCACAGCCACAGCCTCGTCAAAGCCGTGTTCCTCACGAGCAGCGCCCGGCGCGTGCCCCCCCAGCCCAGCAGCCGGGTGGGGGCTGGTGTTCGTCTCGGCCGGGCAGGGCGGGCAGGCACCAGGCACCCTGCCTGTCTCTTCCAAGCCAAAGAGCTCTCCTCTATTTGAGTTCTTCTTGGAGGGGGAAGCTGTTCACACCCCAGCGGCACACCCCACCTTTCGGTTAGGTGCTGCAGCCCCACAGTGGGTGAGCAGCACTGAGCACGCTCTGCTGGAGCAGGCAGCACCGGGGCTCACCCCACAGCACCCAGCATCACCCCACAGCACCCCAGCATCACCCAGCTCCATTGCGCCCAGCATTGCCCCAGCATTTTTCCTGCCACGGTGACGATGGGCCAGGGCCCCGCTGGCGCTTGAGGGAATGTCCGCAGTGATGCCGAGACCTCTTCCACGAGCGGCCCCAGCCGCCCCGCAGCCCGCCGCCCCCTGTGCACGCTGGCTCCATTCCCGTCAGCCCTCACACAACCTGCCTGCCTTTCTCCCCACTTCTAGCAGTTTCTCAGTGATTTTTTTGTCTTGGCTCCCTATATTACCAGGTCACGGTCAGCAGCTCATGCCAGCTCACTCTTTGCTCTTCTACAGGCTTTTTGTGTTTTGCCTTTTTTTTTTTTTTAACCACTAACTCTCTTTTCCCACTCTGGAACTGGCAGCTCAAGTCAGCTCCGAGCATCGGCCGGGGCACCGGCAAGAAGCCGTTTGAAAGTCTAAGCGCACGCTGTCGAACAGAGCGCCCGGCTCTCTCGCCGACTCTTTCAGAGACCCCCGGTCGGCTCAGGAGGAGCAGCTCCCTTCCGCAAACCCACGCCACCTCTCCCCCATCACATCACCCCCCCCGCGTACCTGCTAATGCCCCTCTGCTGGTCGGGGGGGGTGGTGGCTTCACCCCAAGAGGCGCACACAGTGCTTTATACCCCACGCACGCTGTTACAGGGGATCAAGATAAACACGCTGCGGATGGGAAATAGCGGCCAGGTATTTCAGGGTGAAGCCTGCTTTATTTCTTTCTTGCTGCGTCCCCATTACGCTGGCAGAGGGGGCGCGAACCCCACTGGCCTCGTCCCCTTCAGACAGACACTGCCTCCCCGGGCTGAAAACTGAGCAGAAATGTCAAGGTCTTCTCCAAATCCAGGTTTCCCACAGGGCCCTGCTGGGTACTAAGCCCCCAAATCAAAAGTTGTGAGGCGCTTCTCTGAATAAAAGGAGCATTGTAAACAGCACGGCTGATACAGCTTTCAAATACAAAATTTGGGGTTCAGTGCCTTACTGAAATGGGACAAATCACAGCTGAATGCTTGGGGACTGCCCCCAGGGAACGCGGTCTGGCAGGGTGCGGGGCAGCCTCAGCAAATCCATCCTGCCGGCTCGCGTGTGAGGGCGGCGCCCCGAGAGCCGGGGTTTTGTACCCCTGGGTTGCAGGGTCGCCTACATTCCTGGGCTGGTTTCCGTGCCCCGAGCAGGCAGTTAAGCTTTGCTTTGCAGCAGGAGCAGCGAGGCCCCGGTCACCCTCGTTTCACACAGATGCTCGGTCACGAAGGGCAGGGATGGGAGAGGGGAGGTGCCGGCGCAGAAGGGCGTTCAGAAGCCATCGAGGTGGCCGTAGCCATGGATCGCAGCGCTGCCTCGGCTCTACCCACTGCCCAGACGGGCGGGAGCACCGTGCCCAGCCCAGCCGCGTGCCGGTGCCCGCGTGCCGGCGCAGACACCCGGCGGCTCCCGCAGCAGCGCCCGCTGCCACCGGGTACCCCTATTTGCTGGTGGCCCAAATGAGATGTTGTTAAATGAACCCTAGTGCGATGAAGTCATTTGATTGCATCCCAGACACGGTTTTAACGATTGGGCTGCCTTCATCCTCCCCGACTAAATCTATGAGCACAGCAGGAACTGGCACAAGAGATCATTACGCTCGTTGACACACTGGGACCTGTTGGCTCACCCTGCTTTGAACTGGTTTCCTGGGTGCGGAGGGCAGGGGCCATCACAGCTCCTCACCCCCAGGCTGGACAGGGGGTCCCATCCCAGGGGAAGACCCCCCCAGCACTGCTCAGCACTGGACTCACGGGGCCTTCCCGAAGAGACCCCGGGGCTTGGCCGGGGGCTGGGACTGGCGCCTCTGCCGGAGCCTCGCAGGTCCCAACCCACCGGAGTTATTTCTCCTGGGGGTGCTGATGGGGGGGAGCAGCCTGGGTCAACGACATCAGGATTTCTGCCCCCCAGCTTTTGAACGAGGCGGCTCCTGCCTCGCACCCGCACGTTTCCAAGCCTCCTCGGACCGGCACCAGAAGGGAACAGCTTTGGAAACACCCAGCGCCTCTCCTTCCAACCTGGGAGGCAGGGCTGGGAGGCAGCAAAAAGCTTCGCTGAAGGTGGCACAGAAACCCTTCCAACTTCCCAAAAGAGCTTCGCTGCTACCTCGTGCGAATGCTCGGACCAAGCGTCGTGCTACCCAAGCCGATGCCAGCCCCGGTTACTGGGAGAACAGAATCCTGGAGTAAAATGCTCGTGGCACAAGCACATTCTTCCTCCGTGACTTAGGGCAAAACAAAACCATATGATAATATTTCTTGGGAGTTCAGCTATGAAGACAACGCTCTCCTGAGGGTATCCATACTATTTCTGTCACTTACACAATGGCCTGGCCATTTTTACAGGGGTTATGGTGCAACTGCACCATTTTTGTTTCCTTTAGAACCTTTTTACATTCCAAAGAGAAGGCGTTTGGAAGCAATGTGACGTACAACCCACCTCCCGCACCCCGGTCCACGTAAAGCCCGTTACAGCCTGTAAGCTCCCACCAGCACCCCAGCGAGGCAGCGTGGGTGTACTGCGGTGGCCTGATCCTGGCTCTGCTCAGCACACATCGCCCCCCGGAACACCCCCCAGGCCCCTCCGTGCTGCCGGCCGTGTGTAAATACAGCCAGCAAGCGGGCGTCCTCCCGGGACGCAGAGAGGGCCCCGGCCGAGCCCGTCGCAGCCCCCGGCCTTGGCACGCCTTGCCCCTCTGCGGCACGCGCGGCAATTTGAGGAGAGAGGGGTAATTAAGCCGAGCAGAAAATACACCAGCAGCACTCCTGCCCTGGTCACACAACTTGTGGTGCTGCACATTATAAAGCCTTGGACATACTTGGGAGTTTAAGAAAATGGGATTAGAGCCCTTAGGTCACAGAGGGAAAGCCAGAAAAGGTGATGCAGATCCACCCAAGCCCAGCCAGAGCAGTCTCTGAACACCAAATCCATTTGCTAATGGTCTTAAAGCATGGGATGAGCTCCAGGTCTGAGCCCTTTCTGTCCTTCCAGAACGGGCAGTGTTGGGACTCAGGCATCTGTAGCTACGGCTTCTGCACCTCTCTGTTCTCACAGCTGCAGACGGGATTTCGTTTCGATGCCACATCTCCTCAACATTCCAACCACCCGGGACCTCGGACCATCGGCGGGTATCGAGACACCTCCCACGAGTTTTGTCTCTGACTGCAGCCACCCTTTAGCCTGCCTTCCTCTCTGTGATTTACAAAATTACTGGGGAGTCTGAAGAAAGGAAAAGGAGACTGGGGGGGGGTGTTGGGGTTTGGTCTAGCTGTTTCACACACTGCTGTTGGCCAGCTCCCCAAATGCCGGGATGCCGAGCAGAGCGCTGACTGGCTGGGTGCTCAGCAGCAGTGATGAGCCCAGGACCGCAGCATCTCCACTACCCCGAAATGGAGGACCAGCCCCTCCCTCCGCTGGGGTCTCCCACCAGCTCCGAAGCTGCAGCTTTTCCATCCGACAGAAACAGGGCTGCAGCTTTGCTGGGGCTGCCCTGGGTTTTTTCGGTGCGTTCCCACCAGCCGCCTCGCTTTGCGAGAGTGGTGGCAGGAAAGCGTCAGCCAAGATCTCTTATGTTCACCCCTGCCCAACCTGACGGGACACAGATCCAAACGCCCAGGGGGAGGGCTCAGCCCCGGCTCCCCACGGTGGTGCAACACAGAGGAAGTAATATTCATTAATCCAGGATTTGAGGAATTCGAGCTGTCAGCTGCTGCTTTCACAGCATTTAGATGCTAGAGATTACGTTACGGAATAGCCGCTCACGGTCAAGGTCCGGGGCGGCGCTGGCTGCCGATAGCCGCTCCCACAGCATCCGCGACGGCCGCGACTGCGTGACCCAGGGAGGGGGCGGCTGCCCTGCCCTGCCCCGCCGGCACCTCCCGCCCCGCGGGTACCGGATCCCTGCCGGAGCTGCACGGCCCCGGAGCGGCGGGCAGGGGAGGGAACCGGCCGTGGCCAACTCCTCTCGTCCAGGGCCACGGCGTTTCTGCAAGCCCACCCGCGCTGCGGCCGAGCAAGAGGCTGTGTTTTAAACAGGGCCATGCGCTAGACTAAGGAGAGGCTGATAATTTACATTTGCGCCAGGGTGTTGTCCCAGGGACAGTGACAGCACTGCCCAGATGTGAACAGCACCCCGACCGCTGGGTACAGGACCCCAGAGCCCACACAACATCACCGGTGCTGATTTTTTGCGCAGGGTAAAACTTTTACTGGCAAGGCACGAGGTTGTACGGCAGAGAAAAGGGCTCAGAGGTTTAAAGCAACCCTGCGCCGTTTGCCCAACTGCCTCCTGCGGGGCGCAGCCCTGCTCTTGGCACCCCAGGGCAGGACCCCCAGGTCCCAGCTCTGCCCCCAGGCCCCCAGGCAGCGGTGACGGTTGTGTACACACTGCAACTCAGCTACACGTTGGCTGGGGGAAATGATGTTACGGTGTTGTCTTCCTGGGGTCTGGTACAGCTAAATTCACCTTATTTCCCCCATGGGCAGCGTGGGAAAGCCAGCAAATAAATGCCAGGGGAGCCAGGGCTCATGCTTGCGGAGAAGCCTCTGGTGGGTTTTGGCTGGCACCTCCCCAGCATGGCTCCGGGGTGCTACAGGCACGCTCCTTCACGCTGGTTGTATTTACCCCGGACTCACACTTTTGGTAGCAAAGCCCTCAGATTAGTACCAACAGCAACTGCCAGTAACACTGCGTTTGTTTCCAACACAATTCGCAAGCCCTCCATCACAAAAGCTCCGCCGTGCTTGGCTCCGCTCCCGCCCCGGCAGCGCAGACCCCAGGGCGCTCCGCAGCCGTCAGCCTGGGCGCGGGCTGCGACACCCCGGGCACTCAGACACAAGACGGCACCGCTCTGCACCGCGTCGCGTTCCTGTCCTGGCCCAACGCTTTCACCCCCACTTTCGGCACCGCGCTGGCGAGGCCGGTGGGTGCAGCATCGCCTCTCCCCCCGTGCCTCCCCCCCACCCGCGGTGCCGGCACCGGCGCGTGTCCAGAAGTGGGACCGGAGCAGCGTGTGGCTCCACCTCGCCGACAGCTCCACCTGCTGCACGGCGCCCCGGTGACACGGCCCGTGGGCCCCGCAGCCGCCGCACGCGCTCCCACGCCACGCGAGCCCAAGGGGGACACCGCTCCTGCCCGCCGGCAGCGGGGCCGAGGCGCCAGAGGGCACCGGGGGGTGCCCAGCGCTAGGGACTGGCAGGTTGGACCCCACCAAGGTCAAACCAGTCACCCCAGTACTGATAATTAGATGCAGGGGGGGTTGGGGTTGTTTTCTCTATTTTTTACACTTTGCTTTCAGTATAGCCCTACCTCACCTTCTAGTTCCACCTCTGCAGGTGAAACTGCTTCTTTGAAGCCTTTTGCTCTCCCTGGATGTTCCGAATCTCACCAGAGTCCTCAAGGACACCCCGACCCAGGGGAGTCACAAGCACCGCAGGTAGGAAGGACAAGAAGAGGAGAAGCACGGCCTGAGAGGTGGGACCAACACCTCCAACACACGGGGGAACACGTACAACAACTGGATGCATTTTTCCATAGCTTGCCCACCCACAGAAAGCCACGCTGGTGCTGCAGAGCTGCTGCTGGACCTGCAGCCCACCAGGCTGGTTCAGCAGGGGTTCCCTGGGATTCACGGGGTGTCAGGGCAGCCCCACACCACACACCAAACCCCAGTGCCCACCCAGGCAGCGAGGGACCCAGCAAGCAGCAGAGGAGACAAGAGACCCATGTTGGGTGCCTAAACAGGGGGGCATTTCGAGGGTCTGTAGCAAAGCAAACCAGCACCCAGCAGCTACCGCTGCCCACAGGCGCCCCAGCTCCTCATTTCTGCTTGGAGCACTGACTGCTCCGCAGGGACAAGCAGGAGAGGAGCTGGAAGGCTGCCGGGGCTGGAGACCCCCCTACACCCTGGCCATACAGCAGAGGACAAACCCAAACCCTGCCCACTGTGGAACAAGGGCTTTAACCGCCAGCACTGCCTTTACAAACCCCGTTAGAGAAGATGAGAGGAGATAAGAGGAGATGCTCCTACCTGACCCTGGAGCTCCAGCAGAGCACAGCCCTCCCTGCAGCCCTGAGCACAGCCCCTGGGGAGAGGCTTTAAGGGCTGGGAGCTGGGGGCATCGTTACTGGTAAGGGTGGGCAGCTGCTGCGGGGGGCTGGGAGCCGTGCAAGGGGCTGGGGTGGCTGCATTTCATGGCCAAGACCTGCTCTAAGGTGTGCCGGCCCTTCGTTAGGTCTGCGCTTAAGCTTCTGTTGATTTTCCAACCCAAACTTTAATGCAGGACTTGCCCCGTGAGGTTCGGAGCCGCAGGCGCGACGGCCCTCCCCGGCAAGGGTAAACTCTGTTGTTTATCTGCGGCAAGGCAGCTCGCCACCTCCTAAACTGGGGCAACAATTCCATCAGGCCTTAATTGCTTTTATTTTTTTCCTGCCATTCAAACTAATTAGAGTTACATGGCCGTGTCTCACTCGTTTTAATGAGGATTTTGATTTAGGTGACGGGCAGCGGGCGTTAGGAGCCTGCCTACGTGCGCTTCTGACGCACCCTGGGGCTCCCCGGGGCCGAGGGCACGGGGCGGACCCGAAGCCCCCGGCCACGCTGCCCCAAAGCGGCACAGCCTCACGTGCCCTGCGCTCCCCAACCCCAAACCCGCCCGGCTCCACATCGCTTCTCCCTCCACCTCCACCCGGGCTACGCTGGAGCGGCCCTAAATGCGACGGCAGCGAGACAGCGGGGGCGGCTCGCCGCAGTCAGGACGGGGGACCTGCCACTGCTCCCCGTCTGAAGGCACTGCCGGGGTGCGGGAGCAGCCATCCCCCTTTCCCAGAGGTCTGGCCGGGGGTGGCTGGGGGGGCAGCTGCTCTGGAGGAGGAGAAACTCAGCACGAAACACAAGGTCGGGCGAAGCACGGGCGCTGCGCTCTGACGTGACATCACCTTCATCCTGTAGATACGGCAAGGCATCGCGCGGCTCCGGGCAGCCTGGCTGGTTTGGCTATCGGCCCCCAGCGCGGCGGCCGGCCGGCTGCCGGGGACACGAGTGATGGGAGGGC
>JADKXX010008141.1:0-14747 GCA_017310255.1 Butorides virescens | reverse complement strand
CCCCCCGTGGCTGCCTTGAAGCCCTACGGAGCAGTTGGGTGGTGGTTCTCTCCAGCTGGTGCTCGGGCAGGGTCCCCCAAGCACCATCCGAGAAGGGCCCTCATGAAGCCAAACACACCTTCCTTGGAGGAAGGGGGGATGAGGCAAGACAGACACCCAAGCAAATTCGGGGGGCTCAGGTCACACAGGGCTGAAGCAGGGTCTCGGGGCCAAGCTGAGGACCTGCCGCTCCTCGCAACGGAGCTGAGCAGCTGAGCAGGAAAAATAATGTCCAGCAGTTGTTTTTGCCCTTCCCAACACAGGAAACCCTAAATTGTGCAGAAGTATTTAAAAATAACGTACTCCCAACAAGGGGGAGAAGGGCTGGCCGGCATGCATTACACCGGGGCCGACGGGCTGCGGGGGCCGCAGCAGAATTCGCATTTGTGCTTTGCCTCTTGGGAATCCCGGGTTGCCTCCCCCCGCCGCCTTCGGTCCCTGACACCCTGGTTACCAGATGGATCATATGGATTGTGGCTCACAAGGGCAACGTTTTCATGAAGAGTAGAATTGAATGTTTGCATTTTTCAGATGTCGGTGACCATCCCACAGCGTGGAGCAGGATCGGCTCAGGCAGAGACGAGGCAGATCCCAGCCTCGGGCTCTCCCCCTTCCCAGGGGCGCGAGCAGGGCGAGCACCGGAGCCATGGCCACCGGCCGGGTCCCTTGGGCACCTCCCTCCCCGTGTGCCGTGGTGCCGGTGTGGGTCCCTCGGGCACCTCCCTCCCCGTGTGCCGTGGTCCCGGTGTGGGTCCCTCGGGCACCTCCCTCCCCGCGTGCCGTGGGCTCATCCCACCCTGAGCCCTGCGGAAGGTGACCCCGACCCCTCGCCGTCCTGGAGGGAGCCCCGCATCGCATCCACGGGCAGGCGTTTGCTTGCTGGAACGTTCAGGCGCTCTCTCCCTCTGGAAGCTTCATTAACTCCAGCCCTCAGCCAAGTGTGCCACGGGTAATTACAGTTATTAACCTGCTGAATGATTAACAGATCATTGCGGCCGGAGCCCCAGCTGCGCCCCGCTCCGGGCCGGCGGAGCATCCCCGTGCCCCCCGCAGAGCCCGGCCGCACTGGGCAGCTCCCACTCGATCTCACCTCCCTCCGAGCACCGTACACGGACAGGGGTTAGGCTCCAGGAACAAAATGTTTCCAGCTCCAAAGCTGATGTTTTCTCTTGCCTCAGAGCAACGTGCCCCATTGTATAAACCATTTTCTCATTTTGCAAATTCCCTTTGTATTTTGGGAAGCTTTTATTCGGTCCTTGGGCAGAGATGACCCTGCGGCAGAATCCACCCCGCCATTTCTGCTGATACGTACGATTTCAAAGCCGGTCACGCGTCCGGTCCCTGCTGCCGAGGGTGGCACCCGCCTGGCAGCGATGGCTCATCCCTCCGCTCCCCGGGGGCTGCGTGGGACGGGGAGCCCCCCGGGACCTGCGGGGAGGCAACGATTCACGCTCGGGGAAGAGCTGCTCCTTCTCATCTGCCGGCTTCCAGCCATCGGTAGAGCGGGAGCCGCAGCCCGCCGGGGTGGGAGCTGCTCCCCGCGGGTCCAGGCACTGCCGGCGGGGGAGCACCCGGCCCCGGTGCCTCTCGCCCGGCCGCAGTCACCGTCTTCGGTCCTGCCCGCTGCGCCGCTGTGGAAGTCACGGGCCCAGAATGAGCTCCTGACCACATTTTTGCATCCTGACAGTCTCCAGCACAGCAGGCTGAAAAGCATCTACGCTAGTGAAACAACATGAGTAGCCATTAAAAAAACCCCCCAAATTTCCTACCCAAATTTTGCAGCTGTCCTGTGGCTCAGAAGTGACAATCTGTGTATAAAAACCCCAAAGGGACAAACCCTCTCGGTGTCCCCAGCCCGCAGCCCGAACAGCAGGTTCCAGCTGGCCGGCACCAAAGCCAAGGAGGTCAATTGGAGAGGAAAAAAAAATCCAAGTTTTTTCCTTCCTGGGCTTAACTCTGTCCCTGCTGCCCAAGGGCCAGGGGCCAGCCTGCTCGGGGGCTGCGTGTTGGTCCCCGGGACCCGACGCCAGGCCACCCCCTTACATGCCTTTTCTGTGCCCGTGGCAGGAAAATCTCTTAGGGCAAAAAAGGTAGCTATGTGGTTTTAAATTCCCACTCAGAGAGATGTTTTCCTGAGCACCTTCGTTACTTTTTTCTCCATTTAAAACAGGAGCCAGAAGCCAAGTTGGGTACCTCTGCCCAGCCCCTCCTGGCAAACAGCCCTGGACCGATGATGCCCGCCCGGCTCCCGACATTTGCCGTGGATGCTGCCGGCCCTCTCCGAGGCAGAGCCCGGCACTGAAGCCCGCCCGAGCTCCCCCCCGGCAGTGGGAGCCCCTGCCCCGGCTGGGCTTGCCCGGGGGCCAGCGCTGCGGGTGGACTCGGGGCTCCGGCGGTGAGGCCGGCCGGGGTGCAGGGGGTTTGGAACGGCTCCTCTGCCAGCACCACAGCCGTTCCCTTGGCTGGAAAAATTAGCAATGATCCCCTCGGGTGGCGAAACCTTCTGCGGGCTGGCGGCACCGCTGCCACCTTCCCGGTCAGCGTCCCCGCTTCTGGCGTGCGTGGGCAAGGATTTGCCACCTGCAGGAGCTGGTTTGCAGGAGAGCAGGGGCCTGGAGCCACGCCGGCTTGCAGACCCTTTGGAAGGTGCCCAGACAAAAAAAGGCAAAGTCTGCTGATGGGATTCCCTTTGGCTCAGGCCGGGTCCATCCAGGGAATCTTTCCGCCCCTCGTTTCCGCCTCCCACCCTCTGGCTGTGCTCCGGGAGGGGAATACGATGGTTTTAAGACTGGTGGATGAGCCACAGTCTGGAACTCGTGTTTTAAAGGTCACCAATAACTCTGTCCCAGTTTCTGAAAAGCTGTTTGCCCGCCGTGAATGCCGCTGTAACCCTTCATAAACGAGTATGGCACAAAGAAATCACGTTTGTAGCGGCCTTGTAAATGAGTGCACTGCTGGGGGCTTACCGACGTTCGCTTTCAAGGGGTACGTATTTCATTTGGTTGTTAAGACTCTAAGCAGCCATCACGTTTTACCAACCCTACGGGTTACTGAAATGGCTCTGCTCGTGACATCGGTGACTGCGACGACACCAGCGCTGCGCTTCACCCGCACGCCAGTCTCACGATGGCCTGTGGGAAAACGGCCGTGCACGGGTGATGGTGCTAACACTCGAGCAGAAAAGGCGATAAAGAATTCCTGAGGGTTACCGGCGATCTTGATGGCTCTGCTACGAGTCCCAGGCCAAGCAGCAGCGAAAAGCATTTCCCTTGCCGTGGCACGGCACCCGCAGCGCAAACCGCCCCGGGGCTGGCGCACGGGCAGCGGCCGCGCTGGACGCTGGCGCGACCGCCTGCGATGGTGCCGCCTGGGAAGCAGGACCGGGAAGGCGATGGGCAGCACATCAGCCCGGCCTCTGCTCGCCAGCAGGGCTCCCCCCGCCAGAGGGGCGCAGCGGTGCCCAGGGCGAGCACCGCTACCCCGAGCCCCTGCGCCCCGGCTTTGCCCCGCCGTGACTCGGCGGCTTGCGTAGCCATAGGATGTGGGATAGGAAACGGATTATTTGGGGCACTGTCAAGCAATTGTTGTCTTTTATTACAAGGAAAAAGGCTGGTTTAGGACTCTCAAAACAGACCTTAAAAATATGAACACCCAGAATACCTTGGGCCCTTCTCTTGCTCCATCTCCCTGCTGGAAGATGTTAAATCCCCCCCGGGGTGGGGACTCGCCCCCTTCCCTGGGCAGCCCCTTCCAGCCCCTGACAGCCCTTTGGGGAAGGAATTGTTCCCCAGGCCCAACCTCACCCTGCCCTGGCACAACTTGAGGCCGTTGCCCCTCGTCCCATCGCCCCTTCCCTGGGAGCAGAGCCCGACCCCCCCGGCTCCCCCCTCCTCTCAGGCAGTTGTAGGGAGCGATGAGGGCTCCCCTCAGCCTCCTCTGCTCCAGGCTGAACCCCCCCAGCTCCCCCAGCCGCTCCCCAGCAGCCTGGGGCTCCAGACCCCTCCCCAGCTCCGCTGCCCTTCTCTGGACACGCTCCAGCCCCCCCAGGGCCTTCGGGGAGGGAGGGGCCCAACCCTGACCCCAGCAGTCGAGGGGCGGCCCCCCCCAGTGCCCAGCACAGGGGCACGGTCCCTGCCCTAAAATGTTCCAAAGGGGCAAAATCCTGTGCAAATGAAATAAAGAAAGAAAGCAGCGGGGGCGGGTTCCCTGCGGCTTCCTCGCCTGCTGTTACCGGGCTCTGCCAGAAGATGGGACCGCGGGGCGCGGAGCGGGGCTGCCCGGGCGCCCCCGGCCCCAGACCGGCGGGGAGCGGGGCTGAGCTATAACGGGGGAGCAGATCCGCCCCCCCCCGCAAAGCCGGGGGTCCCCAGCAGCTCGCCCCCTCGGGTCGGTTTGGACTATCGGTGAGAACACGGGGGGGCTGCAGCCCCAACGCCGCCCCCCCAGCGCCTGACACCTCGCTCCCTAGGGCTGCCAAGCGCTGAACACGCACCGCTCCGCAGGTACATCCGAATTCCAGCGCTCTGCATGTACATCTGAACATGCACCGCTCTGCATGTACATCCGAATCCCACCGCCCCGCACGCACATCCAAATCCCACCAGTGAGATACAAACCCTGGAACAGCCAGCCCAGGTTGCGCTCCAACCGGGGAGTGGCTTTTTGGGGGAAAATGTTACCTAATTTGAAATTTTCAGCCCGCAGCTTGCAATTTAATTGCTCAATACCCACAGCAAGCAGTTTTCGCATAAATTAATAGCACAAAATATATTAGGAAATGAAAATAGCTTCTTTGGCACCGCTGTTTCTGTGCCTCCTTACCTTCCTGGTGTATTTTTAGAACAGGAGATGTTATCGCTCAGAATCTAATAAAAAGGATTTATAATAGTTAATAATTAGTGTATTAATGCACCAGACTGCAGCAAAATTAATAGGGGCTTTGTCTGCCTGGGCTTGACTCATCGCTACGCACTGAAGCAGCGACAAAGCCAGGCCCGAGAGCAGGGATTGATGGCCCGGGGAAAATGACCCCGGGCAGGGGGAAGCGGGGGCCAGCACAGCAGAAGCCTTCGCTGCCCCCAGCCCAGAGCGGCCGGGGGGGCTGCAGATCATGGGGGTGGGGGGCAGCCGACGAGAACTGCTCCCGGGGGTGCTCCGACAGACCGGGCCCCACGTGCCACGGCGCTGGGCGGCAGCAGCGTGCGTCGGCGAGGACACCGGTGCTGGGGGGGCTGAGGGGGAAATGCTGAGCAGAAGGTTAAACAAAAACTCTTCGGGTAACTTCATTCTGCTGGAGCACAGCGAGGACCAGGGGAAGGGGACACGGCCTCGGTGGAGCACAACCAGCGCCCGCCTCCTCCCGCAGCACGTCCAGGGGATGCTCTGAGCCACGAGTTATTACCAGTTTGGCTGGAAAAACAACTGCAGTGCGTAAGGGCCCCCCCAGCCATCCCTGGGGCCCAGGGCAGTGCTGAGGATGGTCCCAGCCCTCCCCTTCTGCGCCCCCTCCAGCCACCGGGCTTCACCCTGACCCAGGTGCTCCTTGGCCTCCCCCCTTGTTTTTAAGCAGAGGCCGAGAAGCTGCACCAGGGTCCTCCCCAGAGACTTTCTGGTGTCTTTTTTTTTATTTATTTATTTAAAGTGACACCCCTGACCACAGGGCTTCACCCTGACCCAGGTGCTCCTTGGCCTCCCCCCTTGCTTTTGAGCAGAGGCAGAAAAGCTGCACCAGGGTCCTCCCCAGAGACTTTCTGGTGTCTTTTTTTTTTTTTTTTTTTTTGATTATTTAAAGTGAGGCCCCTGAGGACAGCTCTCTGGCCCCTGGGCACAGAGGCATCGCCATCCCTCCCCCACGGTCTCAGAAACCAGCCACCTTCCCCAACACGCCCCATCTCCGTCACCCCCCACTCCTGGGCTCTGAAGTCAGCCTCCAAGCCTCGGACACCTTATTCCGAGCCTGGAGTTTCTCCCCTGGCCATCCAGTACTTACCCCATGCTCGCCCAGGTCCCCAGCCTGGAGCCACAGGACCCACGGAGCCCCCAGCCCGGGCGAACGCTGCCCGGCGCTGCCGGCACCCCCGGGACAGGGGCACCCCCAGATGCAGTGGTCCCCTCCCTGCAGCCAGGCTCACAGCTGCAGCCCCAGCGCGTCCCAGGGGAGTCACCGGCCAGCCCAGCACGTGCTGGTCCCCTCGCAGGCCGCCCTCCCCCAGCTGCTTTGGGCTGAAAGCAGAGGATTTGTGCTACAGCTCGCTAACCCCAAGGGCCAGCTGTGCGGCTCCTCATGCTGGGCAAAAGCTGGAGGGTTTCTGGGGCGGGGGGGGGGGGGGAAATCTGGGGTACGGATTAGGTGCAGCCATCTGCCTCCGTGCCTTGACCCTGCCAGGTCACGCACTGCTGCCTTGCGACAGGGTCATGGTAACATCGCTCCAAAACGCTTCCCCTGCACAAGCGCTCATCCTAGCGTGCTCATCCCAGCACGAGCAGATCCCAGGATCTGTTCTAAGGATCCCTGGCTCACTGCAGGGCAGGATTATTTGTCCCATCCGTGCTATTCCCCCATCCGCTTCCAGCTGGCACTGAAACCATTGCAACTGGAACAGCTCTTAAGCCAAAATATTTGGCGTTCACATCACCCGTTGGGAGCACTTCAGTGTGTGGATCTGAGGTGCTTCACAGCCCCCGGGAGGAACCACCACGCTCAGAACAGCACATTCCTGAGCACAGAGCTCGCTCCTAAGGAGCTGCCGCAGCAGAGGAGCGTTTCACCGGCCGGTACGGGGTGCAATGGCCCCAGCCCAGCAGGGAACGAGTGGCTCCTCCGCAGGCGCGGGGTGCACGGCGCTGGAATTTAAGGGACCACTGAAGACTCCCGGCGGGGACTACAGTGCTTCTGCAGCAGCTTCGTACCCCTTCCCGCTCAGCCCGGGGAAAAGCGGAGCCAGGCAGGTTATCGGCAAGCCTGATGGGGCCATTTCGGCAGCCAGGCACCCGAAATGCTTTGATTACAGCCTTCAGGGCACAGCAAAATAAAGCTGGCGCTGATCAGCCTGCCCCTGGCTCTAGCACGGTGGAAGAGCCAAGGCAGCATAAAGCCAGCTCTTCACACCCTGGTCCAGCCCCCAGGCAGGCTGGAAACCCTCTGATGACCAGGCTGAAAGGAAAACCGGGGCGTTTTCCAGCTCCAGGAGCCTCTTGCTGGCCCACAGCAGCTCTGGGAGATGGTGACGGCGATGGAGCGGCCGGAGGAGTTTGTAACGTGCTTCACGACAGAGGGCCTGCTTCTGTATTTCCCTGCTCCCTGCAGGGGGCTTGGACTAGGTGACCTCTAGGGGTCCCTTCCAACCCAAACCATTCTGTGATTCTATGATATTTAGCATTTTACTATGCCAAAATGCAGAGGGAGCACATTTTGATCTATGCTTTCATCCCGAGGGCCGACCCTTCCTTCCCGCAGCAAACGGCGTGGTGAATTTAGTAAGGCGAGCTCTCCCTCTACAGATCTTTTTGGTGGTGACAAAAATCCTGTAAGAATTAGCCTCGTTCCTTCGTCACAGTTACACGATTTCAGAGGTCCTCAAAGGTGAAACCAGCAGAAAACAGTGACGAGGCAAGGTTCCTCACACCGCTGTAAAAACACAGCCTGGATCGTTTCCTTATTGCCTTTACAGAATCTAGCAGGTAAAATGATAGCGCTAAGTTACCAACAGCTCCTCATGAATTTTGAGGGGTTTTTTGGGTGGTTGTTTTCTGTTTTCCTCCCCCTCCATGTCTCCGCACCTTCATGAGAGCTAAAAACACCAGGAGCCCCCTCGACAGTCAGGACGCAGTCAGGTGCGATTGGCTGTGGTGAGAATAGAACCACGCGCTTAAACCACCGATCCGTGCTCCGGGAAGGCGCCCCTGAAATCCAGGAAATATTTTATCCATCGGTGGCCATCGTCACTGTTTCGCAGCCGAGCGGAGCCGCCCCGTGCTCAGGGGAAGCGGCGTTTGCTGGTCACGAGCTGGGAGCTGGGCAGGGGACACCTGGGTCCCCCGGGTCGCACAGCCACTTGCTGGGAAAGCATCCAAGTCTCCTGACCCAGTGCTTTCCAGGCCATCAGCACTTTTGGTGTTTTTCCTCCGGCAGGGAGGATGTGCCGACGGCAGCATTTCAGCCGCAGCGCTGCGGCGACACGAGCTGGGCAGCGGGCGGAGGGAGCGGCGCCAGCGCCGACGGCGTGGGGGGGCGCACCCCAGGGTGCTGGGGGCGCACGGTGACAGAAATGGGGCAGCGCTCGTGGGCGGCGACAGCGCGGCTCCTCGGCCTGGGACGCCGCACGGGACCGCTTTTTTAGACCCAGGTTTAAAGCCAGCCCGCGCCCTATTTCAACCCACACCCCGAGCTCCCTCCCCCAGGCCGCGGGGCCAGGCCAGCAGGGCGCAACGTGCCCGTCTCAGCTGGCCGGGTCAGCCCCGCGGGGCGAATCTCACCCACCGAGACTTTGCAGTTTGGACTCTGACTCGTCGCGACGCGGCCGAGGGATACGCCGTGGAGCGCTGCTCGCCTGTTGTAGGGCACGGTCGTGACGGCGTGTCGCTGCTGACGCAAGGGTGGCGCCATGCCCGGGACGGGCGTTGCAGATCACCAGCCTCCTCTTCAGCAGCTTGCGCTTGGCAGACCCGCTCCCCGGCCCCGTCTGTGTCCGCAGGGTCCTGTGCCATGCCCAGCCTCCGGTGCAGGACGCTCTTTGACACCTCCCAGGGTGTTTGGCAAGGGGGGGAAGCCAACAAAACAGCGGACGGGGTGCAAAGGGGACCAGGCTTGTCCTCGGAAGAGCTGGCGCTGAGCGGTGACACTGAGCGCCGTTAAGGCTGCACTGTTAGAACTTGAGAAAAGAAAAAACATTTGTTAGGTAAATGCAGCCTTGCAGCAGAAAATCAGCAAGCACAGAAGCAAAATGCAATGAACGCATCGGCAAGAGCTGCCCAGCGCCCGTGTCACAGCCCACCTACCATCCTGCCTATCTGCTCGCCTAGTTTTAGGAAATAGTTTCAATTTTATTAAGTAGCTTTCAGGAGTCAGTACAGCCATTCATATGAAGGCTCAGTGTGTTAATAAATAAGCCAGGCAGAGGAACCCCAGTGACAAGCCTTCTCCATGCCATAAATTCATGGGCAGGAGGGCTCCCAGCTGAGGCGCTTCACCCAAACCACAGAACACAGGCACACTTCATCGCTCAACTCTGAGCCCTGTTTTAAGAGGTGGCCTCAATTACCGGGGCTCCCCCCAGACACTTCCCTGGAAAGCCTTCGCTATTTCTGGAACAGAAACGTGCTGCATAGGGCCCCCCTCATAACCTTCAGCCCTTACAAAGGTACCTGATTCCATCACGCCCTGACAGCAAAGGGACGCTTCCCTCGCTCAGGTGTCACAGGACACGTGGCTGCTACACCCTGCATTTCCAGATTTGCCATTTTTATTATTGCTGTTACTGAGCTAAGGCAGCTTTCGGAAGGGGAGAACCTGCCAGCAGCCTTGCCTTCCGAGTTCAGCCTTCTGCAGGCGCTTGAGTCCGGACTCAGAGAGCCCCAGCGCGTGGACGGACCAGCGCCCCGAGGCCCGGGGGGGGGGGGAGCGCAATGGCCTCACCCCAGCAGCAAGGGTCTGCCTGCCTCCGTGCCCATAGCACCGGGTGCTGCAACAGCACGGGGCAAACCGGCGCCGAAGCACTTGGATCCCCGGGTGGGAACGGCAGGACCCAGGCTGCGAACGCTTGGCTCACCTAAAGGCAATCGAGATGCACGTAGCTGCGTGTGGAAACCCTCCACCGGCGGGAGGGCATGGAGCTGGGTCAGCCACATCCTCCACAGGCATCAGGCACAACCACAGCCCAGCACCCCACAGCAGCCCCAGGCTGGGCTGAAATGGGGTGCTGGGCATGGGTGGGGTGAAGGGGGCCCAGGTGGGGGACATTCAGGCTGATCAGTGCCCTCAAGGCCCTGACGAAGCCAATGTGTTCCCAATTTTTGATTGCATTACTTCCTATTTATTTCTGCAAAATTACTCAGCATTGGTGAGAGCTGTGCCTTAGTACAGACTGGGCAGGGAAAGGGGGGGTCCTACATGTTACAGTGGTGCAAGTGCTCACAGCCCACATGTGCTGGCGCGGGGCGAGGGAAGGCAGTGCCACCACGCGGGTGAGGCTGGGGGCTGCCCCGGTGTCCCCGGGTACGGGGCGAGGGGAGCCCTGCCAGGCGCTGCCCTTGCTGCCTGGCGCTTGCTCCGGTCGCAGAGCAGCGAGGGCTGGCGGGGGGGCACGGCAGGACGGGTGCCCTGCGTGGGTGCCCTGCGTGGGTGCCCTGCGTGGGTGCCCTGCGCAGCCCCCCCCCAGCCCTGCCACCCCCTTGCTGCTCTGCTCCATGCTGCAGCGCGGGGCTCTCCATCCTCCTCCTCCTCCTCAGGCGGGACGCTGGGCTTTCCCCGTTTCACCGCTGCCTTCAAAGCACCGCTCCGTCGGGGGGGTGAGAGCACCCTCCTGCAAGTGAGCGTGCCCGGGGAGTGGGGCCTTGGCGCCTCCACAGGCGGGGGCTCCTGCCTCCAAGAAAGCAAACGGAACGAGCGCGCGGTCCTGCAGGACACGTGAAGGCAATGCCCCCGTTTTGCGTGGGAAACCTGAAACATAGGTGCAGCGCGTTCAAAGAGCTCGATGAAATAGGATTTATGTTTTCTGTTATTGGACATTTCCAAACAGCTTATATGTTTGCTTTAGAAAGCACAATTCCACCCAATTCCACCCCCATGCCGGCCACGCAGCTTTAGCTTCCCGGGCTTTTTACATTTTAAGCGTGAAACCTCGTATTTCTTGCTCGTTTGCTCCATTAAACGGTGCCTTTGCACCCTGCCAGGCAGGCTCCTGCAGAAGGGTGAGCCAGACGGAGCTCGGTGCCCTCTCCAGGGGGGCAGAAGGGCACCGCCACTGCCCTGCCGCCGGCCCCAAAACAGGCAGATGCTGCTGATCGCCACCCAGTTGCCCTCCCGAATGTCCTTCTTCTGGCAAGGGGTTTTTGAATAATTAATTAACTGCCATAAATTTAAAAAAAAAACCAACCACCCCCCCCGAATTGGTAGCAATCCTCATCTCATTCTGCTGTCCCACAGCGCCTTTCACAAAAAGAAAAAAAAAAAAATTACCGTTCTTTTAATTTGAAACACAATCAATAGGAAATATCGGTCCAAGAAGTCCAAGGTTCATCGCGTTCAGGCAACCACTCATAAATATTCATTAGGGAATTAAAGAGCTATTAACAAGGGTGGCTGCTGAGGAGCATTCATTAACTGCCTTCCACCAGACATGAAATTTGCATTTTTCGGTGTGGAAATCCAGCTGGTGAAATGGCACCTTGCAGGACAACCAAACGCGGGCTGGGGCCTGATGCAAGGGCGAGGAACGGCCAGCCCTGCCCCAGAGGGCGCTCGGGGCTCCGTGGGTGAGGGAACCCTTCCCATGGCCCTGGCCCCATCCTGCCCGAGGAGCTTCCCTGGCCCCAGCACCCCGACACCCCGACCCGCCTCGCCCCGCGCCGCATGGCGCAGCAACTCATCGCTTTTCAGTAACCGTGACTCATCCCGATGTGCGTACCGTGGGCTCTGCCTCCGCGCTCCCTCCGAGTCATTCCCCAGAAGGATGCCTCACCCTGCACTGCTGCGTAATTATAAGTTTTGCTCATATTTCTCATGGCTCGAGGCTCACGTCCCCCGTCGGGACCGGGTGCCACGGCGCGTACCCGAGGGTGCCTCCCTCCCTCCATGCCCCGGCGTGGGCGGCGATGAAGGCGATGGGGCATTTTACGTAGACTTACAGAGACTTACGTATACTCAGGGGCCCTGTGCTTGCTTACGGGGGCTTTTACCATCATCTCACACCCAGACCTAGCAGGGGCGATCGCACAGGCGATGCCCACTGGTCCCCGGAGTCGCCTGTCGGAGAGGGGCAGGGGTTTCGCAGATTTTGTCTCAGAAAGCCGGGCAGGGCAGGGTCTCGGAGGGGAGCGGGAGGAGAACGATGGTTTGGGGGCCAGAAGCAGCACGGCTCGCTCTGCCGCTGAGGGCTGCGCGCCAGGCGCTGCTCCGAGGGCTCCCCACGCGTCGGTTCCCACGTGCGGCGGCCGTGCAGCACCGCCAGGACAGACGGCCCCGCCGGGAGCCGGTGATTTTCCTACAGCAGCAGCAAATGGAAACGTGCAAGGGAATCCCGGGGGAGGGATCGGTTACGTAAAGCAATTATTTCTCAGCCCAAAAAGCAAGACAGTAATCGCACCCCCTCATGTCTCCCCTAAAGCATAATTCAATAATTAATATTTGCTCTTCGGCATTTGTAAAATAACAGCATCTGGAAAGGGGGAACGCGGAGCAGCCCGAGGGTCCCCTCCGCTGGGATCAGGCATAATGCAAAGGCTTTTCCCAACAGACGCATCGCTACTGGACTTTGGCCCGGGATTCCTGCGGGTCTGAGGGGTCCGCAAAACGTGACCAAAAAAAAGCAGGACTGTTCTCGGTACACTGGAATTCCCTTGACTCCAGTGGAGAACTTCCAGGGATCTGCACAGGGGAAGAAAGTACTAAAAAAAAGCCACACACAAGGCGGTGCCGTTGCTTTAGGGTTACTTGATGCTGCGCGCCGTTGCCTTGGGAAGGGGAGAGAAACGGGGCCGGTGCAGAAGTTCTCACCGGTGACTTCTCTTTGTGGGTCTGAACCACTGCGGTGGCCACTGCTGGAGGACGAAAAGATCCGCTGAGCCATGCCGGGCTGCCCGGAGTCCTGCAGAAGTCTGAAGTCCCGTTCTGCTGCCATCAGACCAGCCCCAGGTGATTTCCTCAAGCCTCGGAATGGGCGGATTTAAGACTGGAAGCTAACCGCGGCCAGAAACTCTCCCATTATATCTCTCTGTAAAACCACAGCCAGCTATATATGTGCCTGTGTGTGTATATATATATATTTATATATATATATTTATATCTATGCACACACACTCAAACCTTTCTTTTAAATTAAAATAACTTCTGCCGCTGTTGCGCAGTGTGTGCTCCCCGCCAGTGTTTCACAAAACGCCCTTCGTGCACAGGACGGGGGCTGACGGAACGGCCCCCCAGGAGCTGTTTTCCCCCTCAGAGCACCGCTCGGCCACGCCGCAGCCCCCCCGGGCCCACCGGCCAAGTGCAGAGCACCCCGGGGCCGGCAGGGCTCCCCGGGCGAGTCCCCTCCCCGCCTCCACGGCCACGCCACCGGTGGCACCGCGCATCCCGCTCCGGGCATGGCCAGAGGGGTTCAAGCCCACACGCTTTTGGGGTTCCACGTGCTTTTGGGGTCCCACATGCTTTTGGGGTCCCACATGCTTTTAGGGTCCCATGTATTTTTGGGGCCAAGCTCCCCAAAGGACAAGTGAGTGGCAGCCCCAGAACAAAGGCCGGCAGCAAACAGGATGCCCAGAGTTTATCTGACGTCATGGAAGTTAGGAAACGTTGTCTGACTCTCAGGAATGATTCACGGCTTCTGCGCTTTTGGGGCAGCCCTTTTCGGTCAGTCACTGGCTGGGTTTCAGCGATGGATTACACTCGCCGAGCCTTGGGCTCCCCTTTCTAAAGCCGGGCTTTGAAACTTCATCCCTGAGTGACACGTATGGCCTGCGGAGCTCCTTTTTTATTTCTTTTCCTCTCCCTGAAGCTGAGGTTAATCTCTGGTTTTAGCTGGCAGGAAAACCCAAGACTTGGGGTCACCTTCCCCTCTGGCCCACGGCAGCCGGCAGCCCTTGCTGGGAGGCTGCTGGGAGGCTCTGGCAGGGCGGAGGCGGCTCCCGCTGCCGGGCATTGCACATCTCCCCCAGGCATTGCACGTCCCCCCAGGCATTGCACGTCCCCCCAGGCATTGCACATCTCCCCCGGGCACTGTACGTCTCCCCTGGGCATTGCATTGCACGTCTCCCCGGGGCATTGCACGTCTCCCCCGGGCTTTGTGCTTGCCCAGCCTTTTTATCGCATCTGCCATCACTACAAAGCACAGGCACAAACACTGGGGTCAGATCAGATCAGAGAAAAGGTACTGTTCAGAGTGAGCTCGACTGAACACAAAGTTTTAAAGAAATAGGCACGGCCAATGTTGAAACTAAAGAATATTTGGCAAACGTACATCGCTTTGACTTCCCTCCGTCGATAACGGGGACGCCGGGGATCGGGGGGCGACAGGGACGACCCCGGTGCTCAGGGATGCGGCTGCCGCAGTCACGGTCAGAGGCGTGATTCCAGACCCCAAGGTTTCACTACAACGCCCCTGTGTGACTTTGCCCCACGGAAATGTGCCCCCGGCGTTCCGATTCGGCGTGCGGTACGGCAAGTCCTGGCCTCTGGAGCAAGTTAATCCGTTCTGTATCGCATGCCAGCGATAACCCGCCCGCTGAAGTAAAGGGCAGCTGAGGAAACCTGGTGGTTTGTGAGCAGGAATCTGGCAAATCTGAAGGTATACGTCCAATAATTAAAGATAAACCTGAGGTGTTACGGAGAAGGCTCAAGGGTTTCAGACCAGCGCTGGGGAAAATGCCTCATCCCTTGGCTGAGAGCTCATGGAGCTGGGCTTTACATGTCGGGCACGATTTGTGCCCCACAGCTCCGTGACTCCCCTCTCGGACACGATTTGTGCCCCACAGCTCCGTGATTCCCCTCTCGGACACGA
>JADKXX010008139.1:0-35104 GCA_017310255.1 Butorides virescens | reverse complement strand
ATGGCTGCAGGGGGATGCTGACCCGCCCCGGGGATGGCTGCAGGGGGATGCCATGTCCCAGGGATGGCTGCAGGGGGATGCCATGTCCTGGGGATGGCTGCAGGGGGATGCCATGTCCCGGGGATGGCTGCAGGGGGATGCCATGTCCTGGGGATGGCTGCAGGGTGATGCTGACCCACCCCCGGATGTGCCGAGCACCCCGGGACGCTGCGTAAGGGATGCAGGGGCGTCCGCCCCACGGCGCCACAGAGCCAGCGTGGGCATTCCCAGGGATAAAACTGACCCTGTGGCTCCTTCCCGGCTCCGCTCCCCGGCTCCCCGCACCACTGCCCGCTCCAGCTGAGAGCAGCCAGGTACCAGCACCAGCCACCCACCCAAACCAAGTGCCAGCGCCAAAGCAAGACCAAAACCACGAGAATAACAGTGAAGCACCACGCCTGCGGCACAGCGCCCATCCACGCACGGAGCACCCGTGAGCCACCGGCAGCCCGGGAGCTGCAGCCCGGCACAGGCAGTGCCACCAGCGGCGGTGACCTCGCCCCACCGGCTGCCCACGGCGAACGCACGTGGCCGAGAAGCTCCGAGCGCTGCCGGGCGCGGGCGGCGGATTTACCGCCGGGTGAAAGCTGCTGCTCTGGGTCACCGAGGCCGTGGTCTGCGCAGCCCGCCTGTGTATTGAGCTGGTTTCCACTGCTTGCCGAGGGCAAGGGCATAAAGTACTGACAGCAAGATAAACCCAGTACAAACCTTTTAAGTAAAGCGAAGACCAAAGCCCTGTGCACTGCAGCCGAGCACCCTGAGGGTCCCAGGTACAAGTCCCCAGGCCATCCCCACCTCCTGGGTGCTGAGCTCCTTCACTGCATCTCGGAGGAGCCCTTGGGAGCTCGCAAAGCCAGATTATGGCAAAGCACGAGGATTTCCAGTCTAGGCCCATCGCGAAGGATGTCCCGCCAGCAGCTTACGTGCCTCTAATCTGCCTAGCTCGTCAGCATGCCCCACCTAATTACCATCAGGGCAATCCCGCGGCGGGCGGGAGCGGGAAGAGGACCAGAGCAGTGGTGGAGCCCACATCCCTGGGACCATCCCAGGCCAGGTTGGACGGGGCTGTGAGCAACCTGATGTGGTTCAAGGTGTCCCTGCTCCTGCAGGGGGGTTGGGCTGGGTGACCTCCGGGGGTCCCTTCCCACCCAAAACATTCCATGATTCTATGATTTCCTTTTCTGTTTAAATACGACACCTTTGCATTAACCCACACCCCCTGCAGCCGCTGACTCCATCAGGGGCAGAGCGGCTACATCAGCATTTCGGGGCGCTCCAGCGAGAGGTGCCGGCTGCAGCGCGGCCCTCCCACTCAGCAAGCAGAATACAAAGGATGGCCGGCTCACGAAAACGGCTCTTGTGCCTGCTTCGGCTGGCTTACTGTTGGACGTACGAGCCCCAAACCCAGCCCCGCTGAGATCCGCCTCGCCAGCGCGCGGCAGCCTGCGCCCCACTCATCTCCCCGGTGCCCCCGGCGCGGGGCTGCGCAGAGACCGGCCGGGAGAGCACGTCGAGGGCTACGGCACACAGGGGGATGTATGGCACACAGGGGGACGTATGGTGCACAGGAGGACATACGGCGCACAGGGGGACGTACGGGAGTGGCTTCCACCGGTGCCGCTCTGCGGGGCACGGGGGTTTGGGACGCAGCAGCCCGCGCCGGCACGGCAGTGTGTGTGCACGCACACGAGCACGTGTGTGCTGGGGGTGGGAAAGGAGGGGAAAATAAATCATAGAATGGGGCAGAAAAAGTAGAAGCGCAAGAAGAAGGGCAGGGGACATTTTGCTCAAGGCAACAAAGCTTTCTGACTGGGACCTCCAAAAGTTTCGGGACTAAGGTAAAGCCTCATTTCTCACCTCCTGAAACAGCAGGTCGGTCTATATTGTCCATCCGTATTTTCCAGGCCATTGGAAAATCTCCGCAAACCCCAAAGCCGCCGTCCCGCCCCGGCCAGCAGCTGCTGCCCGCAGAGGCGCCCGCGAATCCCCGCCGGTAAGCCTGCGCCAGGCTGGCGTTTGGGAGGGCTTGGCAGCTGCCCCGCGCCGGGAGGCTGCCAGCTCCTTTCTGGTGGTGATTTATTGAGGATGACGGCTCCTTTCAGGATCCATGACTTAAAAACCTGTGATTTATGAAAACCGCACATGCGCTCCTGCTCCCGTTACCCACGGGGCGCTGCCGGCAGGGCTTCCCCGCCGCCGGCTGCCGGCCCCGCACGAGAGCCTGCACGCTGCCGGCAGCGCCAGCGCCGCCCCGGGGGGAGCCGGGACGGGGGGCGCCCGTGGAGCAGCAGCTTACAGCCACCCATTTACCCTGCTCACCAGGCAACGGCATCTAAATTTAGTTCTCCATCTAATACCCTCTTTGGAGGAAGCGTCACTTTTCCAGCAGCCGCAGGTTGCCCGCGGGCTGACGGCTCGCCCCGTGGCCGGCCGTGGTTACCGACCCCCCCGCGCCAGCGCTCCACCCATGTTTGGCCGTGTCCCAGCCGCAGCCCCCTGCTCCGAGGGGCTCGCTGGAGCAGCTTAGGCACCACCAAAAAAACCAGAGGTGCAACGAGAACGCGCCCCAGCGTGCCCTGCAAAGAGCGGGGCTTGAACGGCAAAATGCAGACGGGGCTTTCTGCAGAGCAGCTTGTTTGTGTCGTGCGTGCTCGGGGGGAGCTCCCGCCCCGCTCGCCCCTCCCCAAACACGCTCAGGAGCGCAGCGTCGCTGGTGCCAGCGCTCATCATTTCAACATCTCGCTGTATTTTTCCCCTCAGTCCCAGCACCCAGAGCAAAACCATCTAGCGATAAATTCTGCCTCTAAAAGGGAAGGCAGCTTCTAGGCTTCATACCCGAGGAGAAGAGGCTCAAGCCCGCCAGGGAGGATCTCGGAGGGCAGATACGAGCCCGTTATTTAGCCAAGGAACCCCACAACCCGGGGGGTGTAGGCTCGTGGGTCTTGCGGCGGCGCAGCCGGGGCCGGCCGTGCTGGTGGAGCGGGCTGGCAGCTCCCGAGCTCGTGTCACCGCCGCAGCGCCGCAGTCACCGCCCTGGCACCTCGCTGCCTGAGAGGACGGCTCATTACAGGGTGGGACCCAGGCGCCAGCGCCGGCCACCAGGAGCGGAGCCGTGGCCGGTGGCCATTGCGGCCCCAGCTGGGCCATCACCTCTGCCAGCCATTTTAGCTTCCCGAGATCACGAGGCTGGGAGCGCCCCGCGAAACACCGCATCCTAAAGGTGCATCCCCGTGGGACGCAGCGTTACCCGCTCTGCCCAAGAGCAGCCCGTGGAGCCGAAGCTGCTGACCCCGACGGGAGCCACCGCAGCAGCTCCCGGGAACGCCGGCGCTGGCATCCATGCCCCCAGCGGAGACACCGGCCCCCGTGGGAGCCCCGGGTGAGCTGGGGTGCCGGGTGAGGGGTGACCCGCAGGCAGCCCCGGCCACCGGCTCCCGGCAAAGCCTCTCCCAGGAGCCGTGCGCGGGAGGGAGCCCCGGGGACGGGCACGCTCTCCCTGCCGGACAGACCCTTCGGTTGCCGAAGCCTCGAGCGACTGAGGCGTGTGCTCCCTCGTCGCTGCCGGCGCCTCCAGCGCCCCGTGCTCAAACGCTTCCCTCCCGGAGCGCCCAGGACTACGGGACCATCCCAGCCCCCAGGCAACCCCGCCTTCAGGAACGCTTCACAGCCCCCGTGGGTATGAAATGAAGCCTCAGCATCCAAAAGGAGCCAAGGCTCCCAGCCCACACGACAGAGCAGCAAACCCAGTTCTTTATTTTTAAATTCTGGGGAGGCTCATGGGTGCCTTGCGAATGCTTGAGGTTGGTGATCCCAGCTCTCCTAAATGGCCTTTTGCTGCTCTTAAAAAAAAATAAATCACTTCGTTTTCCCACAGGGGTCAAAGTTGGAACATTTTCGTCAGCGCAAAACTGTCTAACAAATGTTTTAATTAAGGAGAACCCTGAGGTTGCCTCGGCGAGGGTTAGGTTTTAAGAGACGGGGGTTATTTGCTTTTATTTTTAAGTCACTTGAAGGAAGTTCATTTTGTGCCCCTTTCGAACGGTGCGAGCCGAGAGCAGGGGTCGGCGGCGCGGGTCTGAAGGAGCTCGTGCAACCATAGCCCGGCGCCGGCCGCCGCCGGGAGCGAAGAGGGACGCGGAATTGGGCTGCGGAGCCGCTCCCGGGCCGGTTCCTGCGGGACAGGGCGGCCGCGGGGCTGTGATCGTAGCTCGCAAAATTCACAGCTTCAGGACAGATGAACCCCGTTCGGCCCTCGCTCCCGCTGCTGGCGGCACGGCGGAGCTGAAAAAGCCAAGGCTGCAGCAGCCGGGCGGCATCGCTCGGGCGCAGGGGAAGGCAAGCGCCGACCCCCCCGGCCCCCGGCATTTCCCCTTGGCTCCCCTAAGCCAGCCCTGCTACCTCCTTAGCTCACCACGTGGCAGGAGGGTCGGCAAACCTTTAAACTCAATTTCAGAGAAATCATTAGAAATAATCTCCTGGTGACGGTCTTTTGGGTTTGTTTTTTTCTAATGGGCTGAAACACACACCCCCCCCCAACCCACTGGGAATGGCGTTTCCGCACGGGGCCAACGGCTGCGTTCTGGGAGCTGTGGCCGTGCCGGACCCGCAGGTTGGCTCCTCGGGGCGCACGGCCGCATCCCTCGGGAAGAGCCGCATTCGCCAGGAATGCTCGGGGAGGAAGGGAGCGGGAGGAGACGGGCCGGCCAGGGGGGGGACGCCGCACGCTTCGGTGCGCTTGGGAAATTTCCACTGCAGCGCAAGCGAACGGCACGGGCGCAGCAGTTGCCAGGAGCGGCGCTGCCGGTGCCCGCGGCGCTGGCCTCTGCGTTCGGGACGTTTCTGGTCCCCTCTGTCCCCCGGGCGAGGCAGCGTCCCCGGGAGGGCGGCTGCGATAACCTGGGCAAGGCCGGCTCGAGGAGCCATTTCCACTGCCCAGCCCCAGTTTCTCCCCCCCCCCCCCCCCTTTTTCTCCTTTTAACTCCCTCCCCGTCGCCCTCTCACTGCACAGATGATTTCACTTTGGGGTGGTTTGCCCCCTCACCACCTCCACCTCCCTCCCTGCCCCTGCATGGCCCCTGGGGCTCTCTGCCCATGGACGCCCGGCCAGCGCGGCCCCGGGGACGAGGAGGTCGCTTGCAGCGGAGCTCCTGGGCATGGTGCCGCCGTGGGCAATTAGCCAAGGTGCGCAGCAGCCACCGGAGCCCCCGGCCCCGTGGCTGTCCCCGTGCCAGCCACCCCCAGAGGCACAAACAGCATTTCACAGTCTGACTCCTGCTGAGGACTTAAACAGCACCTTGACTCACAGCCGGAGCGGCAGGGAGGAAGGAAAGTGCCACCCCGGCCTCTCCCAGCGCTGGTATTTAGGGCATCCCCAAAGCCGAGGCTCTGCACGCCGCCGGGCTTCCACTCGCGAGGACGACCCCAGAAATCCTGAGGGGAACGGCCCCCCGCACGCGGGCTGCGAGGAGAGGGCAGAGGGGCTTTGCTAACGCGACCCGTGCCGTGCCGGATTGCATCCCTCCCGCTGCCGGAACATGGGCTGTGAGCACGTGCCAGGTCAGGCTGGCTGGCGTAACTCGGGGTCGACCGAGGAGGGGTTTATTCCTGCCGTGAACAAACGAGGTCATTGCTGCCTAGGAAGAGACAGACCATTTCTTTTTCCTTTTCCGTGACCTTGGCTAACCAAATCACAGCTCGCACTGTCTGAGGGGGGAGGCCATGAGATTAACCCGGCAGAGGAGACGAGGAGCTTAATCTGTCAGGTATCCCGCTGGGACCAATACTGGCCGCAGGAGTAGGCTCTCCCACAGCAGCAGCTGAGCGGGCACCCCATCAAAATCCAGGGTCTGCGGCAGCTTTGGGGACACCCCGCTTTCCAGTCTCTTCCCAGGAGAAGCACAGACCCTCTCCCTTGCCCCCCCATCTCCCTTTTTCCTCCCCCTCGCCTGCCGGGTTCTCTTCTTGGGATGCTCAGCACCCGCAGGGATGCACCGGGCAAAGCGTTGACCACTGCAAACCCACCGGTGCCGCAGAGCCAGCCTGGCTTCTGCCAGCATGCGGCTGCTGGCCACCATGTGGCTGCTGGCCACCACATGGCGGCTGGCTACCATGCGGCTGCTGGCCACCGCGCGGTCGGCTCCTGCTGTTCTCTTCCCCACAGAGGTGCCCGGGGGCACAGGTCTGACCTGCTCCTCCATCACCTCCCAAATCTCACCACCATCAGCCTTTTGCTCCTGACGCCTTGGTGGCAAATGAGCGAAGCCAGGCAAGGGGTGGCTTTGCCCGGGCACCCGGAGGCCGACTCCCGCTGTGCCGGCCCGGGAGAGGGAGCAGGGCACGTAGGGAAGCCCCGAGGGCAGTCACCGTGGGGCTGGCTTTGCCTCGTTGGTACAGGTGTCAAACCAAAAATGCCCAAGTCCCCCCCAGCACGATGGCGCGGGGGCTTCCTCGGGGAGCGCCTGCCCGCGGCACGGGGCTGCGCCGCGCGGCCGGAGCCGGCTGGAGCACCGGAGCCAGCCCTGCTGGAACGCTCTGCCCAAGGGGGCTGCAGATGGCAGTGAGCAAGTTATCGCTGGCGCTTGCAATTAAGTTAGCAAGACCTAATAAATGCAATTAAAAAGCCAAAACAAAATGCCTGAAATCCCAAATTTCTAGTAGATAAACGATTCATTTACCTCCTTCAAGCAGAATTACTGGGCTAACAGGCTCCCTGCGCTTGTCTGGCTTTTAAGTCCTGCTGCAAAGAAACGTTTATTGACACAAGTGGCACTTTCTTCTTCTTGGAGCATTTCTGCAGCAGTGCGTTAGCGAGCCCATCGCTCGGTGCTGCAGCTGAAGTCAATTGAGCGAGATGAGCGCTGGGCTGCTGGAGCAGACATTAACACAATTTTTGCAAGACTGCAGAATTGCTTTCAAATCTCGCAGGGACGCGTAATTTATGAAGAGATCCCTTCCGAAGTCTGGCAGCGCTCTGCCGCACGCGGGCGCAGCCCGGCCCCACCGGAGCTGCCCGGGGCTCGTGCCGGGAGCGCGGAGCCGGGTGCCGTGCCGAGGCGCTGCGCCAGCACCCGCACCAAGGGCAGGGCCGGGACCCGCGCCGGCACCGCAGGCAGCGCTCCGACCGGCCCCGCAGCGGATGTGAGCCTTACAGAACGTATTTGCTAGACAGGAAAAGAACACAATCGGACAAGGATGTGTTTCTTATTTTGTTCCCGCTGCGTGACCTCACTTCTCTTTATTTTCAGCTTCCCCAGGCCGATCTGCACCTTCGGTCACCCTCGGCCAGCAGCCCTTGCCCTCGCAGCTACCGTCGCCTGCTCAACTTCCCAGCCCACGCTTTGGCCCTGGAAGCCGCGTCCCGGCCTGGCTGGGCTCTGCTCCATCCAGCAGCCACCGCAGCTTTTCCCCGTGACACGGGACAGCGGGTGGCGGGGCTGGTGAGGGCTATCTGAGCTGGAGCAGGGGATGTGGTGCCATGCCCGCTGCCCTGGCAAGCCCTGCCCGGGCGCGCTGCCCAGCCCAGCAGCACCTCCCTGGGCCAACCTCGATGGGGGGCGTCGGGAAGAGACGCCTGGGGGACCCATCTCGGGGTGAAACACGTCTGGATCTTTCTTCCGCAGCGGATGCAAAGTCTCTCTAAAATGACTTCTTACTGTAGCCATAAATTCCCATAGGCTGCGAGTCCTGACCTCCGGCCACGGCCACTCCTTCCCTCGCGTGGAGAATCCAGCGACAGAGTACGTGCGCGGGCAGCGCTGGTAAACAACCATTTTGTTTGCTGACTTGTAGCAAAGGGAAAAACCCAAAGCCCTGCACAAAAAATGCTTTTCTAAACAGAACGCTCTTCCAGGCTTCCCAGAGGGACATCAGCAGTGGACAGTGAAGGCAACACCAGTGGTACTACCCAAAAAAGAGCATCCGCCGCCGTTACGCCAGCCCCTCGCTGGCTGATCGTAACTAATCCCTGGTATCTGTAACGGGGAGGAGACACAAACATTAATTACAGCTGATAATTAACACCTGCGACGGGAAGGACAGTTTAACCTTGAAATATGGCTGAATTAAATTTAGGCGCAAGGCTGCCCCCGGTGAGAGCAGCAGCAGGACCCTGCCACAGCCCCTCCCGAGACGGTGGGGCTGGGACCGGGCACAGCAAACAGCAAACATCCTTACCCAACAGGTTTAATTAAGCCACGCGAGCGTGAGCTTTCCTCCAAGGCTGCCTGCAGTCCGTACCAGGGAGCAGATACCCATTCGCTTGTCGGCGAGCGGCTCCCTCTCTGCTGTACGTGTCCGGTGCCAGGCAGGGCGGACGCCGGGCCACCGGCACCGCTGGCAGCCGCTCCACTGGCCACGGCCCCAGCGGGCACGGACCCTGTGCATGGCCTGATGGCCGTCCCCTCACAGGGACTGGGGGCACGGGGGGTTCCCATGTCTCACCTGCTCCTCTGCTCTCTGCTGCACACCAAAATTTAGCTCCTTGGGAAAATTCTGTGCTGATTCTGCCTGGCACAGGGGCCCGATGCAGAGCCAGCCGAAGCTCGCAGACGGCGCAGAGGAGGGTCCAAGCCAGCCCTTCCCGCCTGTGGCCGTGCTGTCACCCACCAGCTCTAGACATGCTCCCACCAAACCCCATCTCACCGCCTTGGGGGGCTGCAGGAGCAGGCAGGGAGCCCCCATCACCCTGTCGCTGTGGCACCCATGCCCTGCAGGGACCACGGCTGGGCACAGCCAGACATGGAGATGGACACGGCTCACGCCGACCCGGCCGCCGCTCTGAGCTCCGCACCACCCCGCAGGGGATGGGCAGTGGGGGGGCAACACCCGTGCCGGTCCCCGTCCACGCAGCGCCCCGGGCTGGGGAGCCGAGGAGCCGCTGGCACGTGGCGCTCGTCGCAGACTTTGGCCTCGCTCAGCGCGTGCCCGACCCGCAAACCCCCGGGCACGCGATGGGGGAGCCAACCGAACCAGAGGGGAAGGCAGCGTCAGAGAAGGTGAAACGTGGAAGATCTGGTGTTACAAACTCAGTTCTCCGTCCAAGGAGGTTTGCAGACAGAGGCCGGGGAGTTTCCCTCCCCCCGGGGGTCGGTTTGGGAGGGTGAAGGGCGTCGGCGTAGCCGCTACAGCCATTGGTGAGCCGCCCCAGGGACTGCATTATATCGAACCACCTTTTTTTCTGATTTAAAAGATTTTTTCAGACAGAGGTCACAGATAGAAAGGTGAAACAGATGTTTCCAAAGGCAATTCCCGTCCAGACCCTACTCCTGTTTCCTGAAATCGCTGCAATTATCATACCAAGAAGTGTTTCATATGCCAGGGACAAACCACCAGGCAGAACTTGTTAGCAGCTGACAACATCTAAAAAATCACCTGAATTTTGCAATAAACTTCGTTAGTCCAAGCCACAGTGGAAACAGCCGATGTAATTTTTGGTGCACACGCGAGCCATAATGAAAAGCAGGATCAAAAGCATTACACTAACAGGAACGCCGCTGCTCCGCCGGGAGATGCCTCCCACCGCCCGAAAAGCGGTTCTTTTGGGTTCGCAATCCCTTCGCATTCTTGACGTTTCACGGACAACACGTGTGGTCTCTCGTTCTCAGTCACCTTCTGAGGGACGTCAGCAGAACATGACGCCATCCGCAGAGTAAAAGCTGACAGCCACTGAATTCCCCCCAACCCCGCCTTTGTGCTCCTCCATTCCAGACCTCAACGCTTGACGTTGCCCACAGAGCCCCATTCTCCCCACCCGCCCTCGCTAGGGCCATCGCCCCCACCACGTGGTCCATCTCATTCCAGGCGTACGTACTTACACCGAGTCATTCCTGAATCTAAAAGTGTCTTCACGTAACTGAAATTCACACCTGGATTTGTCTGGAGAAAGCAGCAGATGCTTTTCACCCTGCCGTTAGGATTCAAGGTTGCTCGGGAGAGCGGCACGCGCCTACGCAAGCGGCTCTGAACCCCCGCGTGCTCGCACCCTCCCCTGCCAGGGAAGAGACCCAAATTCTAAAATTACCCGCTCAAAACGAGCCTTTTCTCAGCCCACTTGGTATTAGCAGCCACTGAGTAATTCACAGCGGAGCCCAGATTAGCTAACGAAGCGCAGTGACTCATCGGCCAAGCCTCCGTGCCGCTGGGAAAATTCAATTTTTCTTTAGCAACAGAGCTTCAGTTGTGGAAATTATAAATAAATATGGTTTGGAGAGGCTTCTTCTTTAAAACTCGCTGATGCAGATGCTTGTGCCTGCGATGCCCTGGTACCAACTGCATCGCTGATCGCGTGCAACAGCACCGGATCGCGCCCGGACCGCGCGGCAAAGCCGAGCGGGAGAGGGTCCGGCCGAGCAGGAGCAGGCAGCGACAGCACGGCAACCAGCAAAGCCTGATCTCAAACCGCTCATTAGCTCACACCCATAAGCAAATTAAAACCATGCAGAATCATTACAGGCTTCTGCAAAGGACGTCGCTGAGCAAAATGATGGGGTGGAGGAAAGTCGTAAACAGAATCAAAGCAGAACGGATCCCCACCCCCACAGCAGTTTAAGACAAGACCAAATTTCAATCCCAGAGTACACGCGTGCCCCAGACCCAGGCCCCATCTGCTTCCGTGGGGCCGCAGGGCTGGGACCCCTGCCCGTCCCCTCCGCTCTCCCCGCACGAGCCCCCGCTGCCGTCCAGCCTGAGCTTCTCCGCCGGCACCAGAACCACCCTCACCCTTCCGCAGCCATCGGAGTGACCCAAGTAACCTCAAATAGTTTCACCCCCTCGAGGCTGGGCAATGGGAAACCCGCAGCCCGGCAGGATCAGCGGCGCGGGGCTGAGCCCCAGCCCCTGTCACGGCAGGGCCCCGTGCCTCCTCCAAAACTGGGCGCCCTGCGCCCCTCGGGGCCAGTGCTCCATCCTCACACACCTTTAGTGCAACACCAGCGACACCGAGGATTTGCAGGGAAGAAAATCACCCCCTGTCCCCCGAGCCCGAGCCCGGCGGTGGGGGTTTGCTCCGTGTCTGCTTCAGCTGCCCTCAAGATTTTCTGTGTCAGCCCTATTCTGCTTCGAGCCGCATCAGGCTTTGGTTAGCAAGGCCAAATGCTTCAGGTTTTGGTGTCTAATGCAGAACAGCTTACAACTTACGTGTTTTTCCTGAGAAATTTGTTTTAAAAACAACTTGCCCAACTTTGTGTTTTATAATATGCACTTCAAAAAAAAAAATAAAAATTGAGTTTAGGGGAAAGAAATATTTTCCATACCCGGCAGACGTTTGCTTGGGCTAAAGCACACGCTCCCCCCGTTGCCGGCGCCCAGGCTGGCCCCTGGTGCACAAACCGGAGCCCGGGCCGGGAGCCCCTGGGCAGAGCTCGGCTGCCCCTGCCCAGCCCGACAGCCCGGCGGAGCGGGGAGGACGCCCAGCAAGCGTCCAAATGGGGAACGGAGCGCAGGGAAGCGTGAAACTGGAAGAGACAAAAGCCTTAGGAAAGCGTGGCGGATGGTAGTCAGACAGAAGGAGGTGCTGCCATGCTTCGCCACCATCGTCCCCAGCTCATCCCCTTCATCCCCGCTATCGCCAGTACCGGCACCAGTGCTGAGCGGGGATTTGTGCTCATCCAGCTGGCGCTAACGCGGGCACGGCCGTGCCAGGCGCCGGCATCGCCAGGCTGAAAGACTGAGAAAGGAGCACCGGCACACGCAGCCTGCCAGGGCTCTTCGGAGGGGGGTCCCTGCCCAGCCCTCCCAGCCGAAAACGGCAGCAAACCAGTTCTGAAGCGGGGAGGGGGCCTGGCGAGGGGCTAACACCCACGTTTGCCCTTCGCCTCTGCACGGGCAAGCGGCCTCAGGCAGTACAAGCCCACTGCTGGCCTTCTGGAGGGTCCAGCCACGGGAAGGTCACACACCACGGGAAGGTCACACACCATGGGAAGGTCACACACCACGGGAACGTCACACAGCCCGGCATAAGGACAGCAGAAGCTGCGCCCTTGGTGACAGGGGACCAGCAGGACACCACAGCCTGGGAGGGAAGACCGGGAAGGTTTCTGGCGGGGGCACCAGGCCTCCTCCATCAGCACCACGGAGCACGACGTGACAGGGACTCCCAGGGCAGAGGCAGAGGCAGACAGGTTCCACTGCACGGCGAGACATCGGCCCGGCACGTTTGTGTGCGCCGGGGGTGTCACTGCAGAGCCACATCACCACGGGAAAGCCCTCTCACACATCCCCACTCAAACAGCTCCGTCCTGGGGACCACATCCAGCGCCAGAGGACGGTCGCTGGACTCGAGCTCATCTTAACCCATTTCACGTCCCAAGCCTCGAGAAAACCAGTGGCCCCAGGCGTGCGGTATCCCAATTCTGCCTCACACCCAGCGGAGATTGGGCTGAAGGACGTTTCTGCCCATTGATGGGACTCGAGTGGCGTCTGCCAGCCTGCCCAGAGAGTGGCCAGCACCCACCAGCCGGCCTTGGCGTCCCCTTGGAGCACGGAGCAGCCCCTCCGTGGGCAGGCGGGAGCAGCCTTCGCTGAAGGTGGGAGTAGGCAGGCGCTTGTCCCGGGAGCGTGGGCGAGTGGGGGCTTGCTTATTTTTGTTTTGCCTTTTTTTTTTTTTTTTTTAAAAATTTTATTTTTTAAACGAACAGAAGGCTGCTTGTAACTCCCTCCAGCTAACCGCCGCACCGCTACAGCCAGGCGGCTTGGCAACACCTTGGGGCAGGGATTTTGTACAATCGAGAACTGTGTGAGCAGAAAACACAAAAACTACCTCACATGGCCAGCAGCGAACCCTCAGCCTAGCTCGAGAAGATGCTAGAAAAAAAAAAAACCCAACCAAGCCACAAAGAAACTCCTGCAGAGGGGCGGGCAGGGGCTAAGAAAGGTAGGACTGTTCCCTCGGTGAGTGGGAGCAGTCAGCGCCGGCAGCCACGCAGCGCGCTTCGGAGCTGGGCAGAGCAGATGCCCAGGTAAACAACTGCCCCAGAAAGGCTTCACACGGGGTGCCCGCCCCTCCGCCGCACACTGCTGTCCTTTTCACGCTTATTTTTGGAAAACAGGAAGCTTATTGACTTGTTTGCAGAGGTGGCCAAAGTCGGCCTCGGGAGACAGACGGCCCGTTTCAGCAGCGCGTTTCAGCCCGCAGGTTTTGTACCAGGGTCTTCCAACCCTCCCCAGGGAGTCACGCCCGAGCCGCTGTGTGCTCTTACCGAGACGCAGCGGAAGGGGGTTTCGGGGCTGAACGCGTCCTGTTGAACTCTGCTGTTGTCAGACAGAAAAGGGAAGCTCTGACCTCTCCTGCTGACATTCAGGAGACCACACCACGAACCAGCGTGAACCAGGAAAACACGAGCTGCTGTTTTCCGACCTGCTCGCTCCTCTAACTCGCCAACAGCTCACGGCAGCGTTTGCTGCGGCAGACGAAGGGCGGGCAGGAGGCGGAATCTGGGCAGACATCTCACCTAGCAGGGACAACGCCGCACTCTCTTCTCCAGCACCAGAAGCAACAGGTTACCACAAATTAACGTTTCTAGACTGAGGGAATCCAAGGGAAAGCGAGACTAATGCGACCTCCCCAAAATTAACTGACACAGTTTGCAAAACTTGTCCACAGGTCACTTTAGTTGGTAAACTGTACTCTAAATTCAGTCCAAAAGCCGTAGGTTGCTGGTTTTCTGGGTTTTTTTAAAGACTGCTAATAATTTCTGGCCACGTGTAAGGATGAAGACCCTTTCTACCCGCCAACGTGTGTTCAAGGGCCCTGAATTACGGCCCTTGGCCAGGCGCGGGCACAGAAGTCAGCTGAGAACGCGACCTCGCTGTGCGGCGCGGGGCTGGGCGCGCGCGGGCCAGGCTGCGCTGCCGGCTCCCCCGGGGAAGCGCAGGTTTAGGACCCGAGCCCATCCAGGCCAGCGGGCGGCTGCTTGCTCACGTACCTGCCAGCGAAGCAGCTCTAACAGATGCAACGGCAGCCGCGCAGTTAGGTGTTGCACGTTTTCCGAGTTTTAATAGACACAAAAGTGAGTCCATGGTACTTAAGACACTACAATGATTTCATTCTATTGCATGTCCCGCTCCGATTACATTTCTCAGAGTACAGTATTGAGTAAAAGTTTGGTAGCTTTAAAATTAACAAGTGTGTGAAATCTGTAAGTAAAATAAGCAGCAGCAATAATTTTTGGGATTTTATCAAGAATAGCTAACTTTTAAGTAATAAATACATTCCAAGTGGTGGTTTTTGCTGTTCTCCTAGTTCCTTGCCGTACGACTCGTCAGCTTCTCATTCCAGGGTAAGATGTCCTGAAGACCTTCCTGCCGGCCTCGCACCGGAGGAGCCTCCCGACTCCGCATCCTGGCGCCTGTCCCAGATGGAAAGCAGCGCAATCTGACAAGGAACCTCCTCCTCCTGCCATGCGCATGGCAGCCTCCAGCTTCTCCTGGGGAGCACGCCGGGGTGTTTACAGACTTCGTCACCCTCTAGGAGAACAGCTGTGCTCTTATCTTCTGATACCTTGAAGAAAGCGAAAGAGGGAGAGGTTACTGCAGGCGGCGCGGACCGGACCGGCGCTCGTGGCGAGGCACACGCTCCAGGTCTCCTCTAAATATAGCCAGGAATTCTCCTGCTCCCAGCTGGCCTGGCAGGCGAAGCCAGCAGCGGCTACAGCTTTGGAAGAAACTCGTCAAGTCAACAAAGCCGGAGCGAGAGCGGGAATTTTTCTCCAAGACAGACACGGTACGCGTTTCAGCGACGATAATAAATCTTCAGTCTCTGGCTTAAAGACTGGTAAGTCCCCGTTCAGGGTGGGTTACTGCAGGTTAATCTGCCACGAGTCCCTGCGGAGCGCGCCACGTGAAGAACATCTGCCTCCACTTTTCAAACACGATCTACAAACCAGGATTACTTCCCCCTCGAGAGCGAGCCGTTCGGAAGCTTTCCTAAGGACCTGCAACTGCTGGAGGCGTCGCCCGCTGCCGCAGCGCCCCAGTCGCAGGCCCGCGCAGCGGCGGAGCAGCCACGCCACCTCTCTCTCCGTCTCCAGAGGGAAAAGACACCCCGCTTCCCCTCGGACCCCCTTCCCACCCCGGAGCGCTGCTCGATCCCGGCAGCGGGAGCAAGCGCGTGCCGCGGCGGCACCGCGGAGCCCATGGGACAGCCGGCACCTCTCCCCTCCCAGGCGGCCGTCGATGGCCTCTGCGGGCGTCCCCGACCACGACTGACCAGGCTCCAGGCAGCGCGGGCACGCAAGATGCTCATTCTGAATTCAGAAGTGCAAAACCACGCGCCCCAACCCGCAGCTGCCGAAAGCCAACGGAGCTACCCATGCTGGATGCGTTACGCCGCCGTCGTCCGGCCCTCCCGCCAGACACCCGCCACCAAGACTAAGGGCGGACGATGGGCTCGAAAAGATGCGACTACTGGAGAGGGACGTGCCCGCCAAACTGGAGAACTACGAAAGAGAGAAGTCCTCATCCGTACCCCTGCATGCAAGAGGTGCTTGCACTGGCCCTGTAAGTCAGGTTACGGAGTGGAAGCCTTGGAAGAGTCCAAAGGGAGGATCCATTTGTCTTCAAGGTCAGGTAAAGAAACCAGGAGACACATGAAACAACTCAGCGGTACAGGAATGAATGAAAGAACGTCACGGAGATCTACGCTTGCAGCTTTCGCGTGCAAAAGCATCGCTGAGCCACGCTTCAAATGCAATTCCCTCTGAGCCAGATCAAAAGGCCCTAAGGCACGTCCGTGCCAAATCAACTGATGTGGCCGAGTCGGAACCGCAGGACACACCGGCTCAAATCCGTGTTCCTGACAAACAGGATTAATGCTGTGAAGCAAAAGATCAAAGACCTTTAAAAGCCCCTCAGAGCCGAGGTTTGTGACTTACAAGTACCGAGCACAATGAACCAACGCCAAACACAGGAAGGCGATCGCATTTCCAACGCGGCTGAAAACGCGGCAGCACGTCTTCTGCGGGCGTGGAACCAAAAACAACACCGATTTGCCCGGACTCGGCATCGAGAATGATCTTTGGCATTGCCCGGACAACGGAGACGTCAAAGAGCTGATTCAATACCCCACGAACATCTGCCCTAAAAGCTGGATTCCAGAGGAGGACCGCAGCCAGGTTTCATAACTGCGTCAGCATTGAGCAGAACCATCCCGCTCCTAAGGAACTGGGCTGTCTCACACCAACGCTCCATGCCTAGAGTTGACTGAGTATAATTTTATACTCAGTCTTGTAGGTGAGTCTATGTGTTTGCCTTCCGATGAAGGGAGAGATTTTCAGGAGCACAGGACAAACTCCCCTGCAGGCTCATTACCTTACGCCCGCCCGAGCCCCAGGGAGGACTCGGCAGAATATCCCTCCCATGGCTTCTGCCAAAGAGCTGGCCCTTGAGAGCCAGGTTACACGCTGAGAATATTTGGTCTCAACAGGAAAAAATGCCCTTCCCGGGGGAGGAGGTAACAGCAGGCCCGCGGGCCGGTTTTCTTCCTTGCGATCTTCCCGCTCGGAGGAAGGGAGCATCACACCGGCCGCACGATGCCGAACCGGCTGCCAGCGAAGGCTCCTGCCCGTGCGGGGACCACGACGAGGCCGAACTGAAGCTGCTCGCTGAGGTTCCCCGGGGGCGAGGATCGGGGATTCTCTCCTCCATGAGCAGAAAGTTGGTGCTACCGGCAAAACGGAAAACTGCTTTAAAGCAGCTGATGCTCCACGCCTCAAAACGTCGAAACCTCACCACCCCGCACAGCTCTGCGTGCCTGGAAACCTTCAGAGATTTCTGTTTGTTAAAAAAAAAAAAAAAAAAAAAAAATCTTCAAGACTGAGCGGCAGCTTAAACGCTGCGTTCTGGGCATTGCTGCAGCCTCGACACACGTATGAGTAAGGAATGCACAAGAGAGCGGCTGACTCAGGACAAGGGCACGATCCAGCAGCCCGTGCGCTAAGCTGGGTGGCGAAAGAAAAGCCAAGGGAACTCTCCTGAAGCCAAGCGCTTATTCATCACTAAAAAATATGAGGTTTTGGATCAAATAAAGCCATTCACAAATTCAGATTGAACAGCTGCAGCGGGGTGCAGAATGCTGATTTACCTTCCGAGATCGCTGCATCCCGAGCGCGCCGATGCGTGGGGACGCTGCTTGCCCCGGCTCCGCCTGCAGCCGCGCGGGGGGACTCACGCCTCGGCCCTTCGGGTGAGACAGGAGCAGGACATTCCCGACATCCCTGGGACATCCCCGACATCCCCAGGACATCCCCGACACGGGAGCGCCCCGGGCCCGACGCCGCTTGCCTTGGCGAGTACAGCACTGACGGGGGGGTCCTGCCGGTACCGGGGGGCTGCCGGGCGCCCAGGGCTGTGCCGCCAGCGCCAGCAGACACCCACAGGCTCGCTCCAGGTGAGGATGCGTGCCAGAGCCGGAGCCTGGGTCCCACCTCCTCCAGAGGTTTCTCTGGACAGCCCCGGAGCACCGCGGCACCAAAACCCTCTCCCGCCACAGCCCGGCGGGCGGCACAAACCCCGGCTCCCCTGCGCACGCCGGCGGGTTGGGAAGCGGCAGCAGCAAGGGGCCTGCTCGTTTTCTCCACCCAAGCAGCTTATTTTGAGGAATATTTTCTGATCGCAATGCAATTAACAGCAGGCTGTAATTGAGCATCGCCAAATCAGCCCTCCTCCAGACATCTGCCCTTGCGGGAAGGGGAAGGGCAGCGAGGCAGCCCTGGCTCAAGCTCAGGGGGATCAAGGGGTCATGTCTTCCTCCAGCCCCGAGGAGGAGGAGGAGGGACGGGGGCCAGGGGACCCAGAGGACCTCCGGCAGGCAGCTGATGGCTCCGGCAGGGCCACGTTTCTGCAGGCAGTACCTGCTTAGCAGCCCGAGCCCGGTGCAAGGCGAGGGGGAGGACAGGGGCTGCTGCTGGCAGCGCTCCGGGACAGCCCTTCCTTCCCCTGCTTTCCTCCTGCGGGAGGAGGGCCAGGGCGGGCGGGGGTTTCTGGATGGCAGCCGAGACCCCCCCCATCCCTGACCAACTGGGTTCTGGAGCAGTCTCCAACTCCCGAGGCATCGGGACCCGGCTGACCTGAACAAGCGGGCAGCTATGTGCTCCGACACCGAGCTCTACCATCCCAGCATCTCCCGCACTGGGTTCGAGGGTTTTCTGCTTTTAGAAAGGGTTGCTTTCTGCACGAAGAAAAGGCTCAGGTTATTGGCTCGGACCAAAATAGAGCAAGTCATCATTCATACGGGAAGTTAAACTGGTAATTTTGCTACAACTCATTTCTCCAACTGCCGAGAGCACACAGGAAATACGCTTTGTAAGGAGAACCAGGCTGTCTGCTCCCGCAATAGCCAGAACCTAACGCAGATTAAACAGCAACTGGTACCTCAGTTCAAAGCATTCCCTCCTTTCAGAAATTAATCAACTTAATGAAAAAAAAAGCCTTCATTAAAGAAACCACCCTGCCCCTCCCTTCCAGAGACGTGCAAACCCAGTGACCAAGGGAGGATTACACAACCACGGCAGGGCAGGACAGGGTCCGTGCGGGACAGGCTCAGGCCCAGGATGCCGGGGAGCGTTTGTGACCCCCTTGCTAGGGCGAGAGGAGCGACGTTGGCTCGCGCGGCCGGAGCAGCCGCACGTGGAGCTTCGCTCCTCGCCGCAGACGTAGGGGCAGGAGCCCAGCGAGCCTTCTGCTGCCCATGGGCACGGGGCCAGCCCGTGGCCTCAGGACGGGCGGGCACAGCAGGATCCCACGCTGCTCCTGCGCTGGGGCAGAGACGGCACCTGCAGAAGCCACAGAGCGCGTCCCAGCTGATCACAGAGCTGGAGATCTGGGGGCAGGGATCCTAGCTATGAAGAGCACAAGCACGCCAGAGGTTGAGGTATTAAGCCCCACATCTGTCGTCGCTGCCGGACACGAGAAGCCTGTTTCAGAGGTACGCGATCTCAGGATGAGCGAGTGTTCCTAAACCAGCTAATGCCAAGCCCGGGTGTTCTGTGAAGGTACCTACCGAGTGCAAACCAGATGCACCAAGCAGATTTAAAAAAAACCCAAACCAACCAGGCAGCAGCTCATCCTCCTCTGGCCTGGAGGAGAGAGGCAAGCAGCTCCCTGAAGCCGCGGGAGAAGGCAGCGTCTGTCCCTCAGCCCCCACGCTCCCACACCTCGGCCCCAGGGACAGCGATGGGCGCTTACGGAAAAGGCAAGACACGTATCGAGGCTGAGAAACAACAATCTGTGAGTTTTTCAACATTTAAGAGTCTTTACGTCGATTTTTGGGTTCCAAGTCCTACCTTTCACACCTGAGCATTCAAACGGGAACTATCTGTGCCAGCAGCCGTTCTGCCTGCGCAGCCTGGGAGGTGCCGAATACTTTGCCAACACCGGCTTATCCGCCACAGCTTCCAGCCTCCCCTGGGGGGGCGGGAGGGCTGCCTCAGCACGGGCCTTCCCCCTCCGGTCGCCGCTCCCTCCGCACGGCACGCCAGCCAGCCAGCCAGCCAGCCAGCCCGCCCGCCGCCCGAGGTCCCCCCGCCCAGCCCGCCGTGCTCCGCGGGAAAAGGAGAATTGCAGCTGCAGTTTTAGATGCCTCCATTTGAGTTTGCAAACGAAACGACTAAATAAATGCAACTCAGGAAAAGCCACAGAAATCCCAATTTTACATTATTTGTAAAACTTTTCAAAGCAGCAAGCGTCCAGGCCCTCTGTCCAGACGGCTCTCCTCACCACGTGGGCATGGCCCGGCTCTCCCACCTTGGGAAGCGGTGCTGTGGAAGGGGCTGCTCTGCAGAGCCTGGACCCCCGTGCACGCCACTGAAAGTGCCCATCGCCCCGAGCCCCCGGCACAGACCCCGCTCGCCAGTGCCGAGCCCCCAGCGGGCTGGTGGCACCGTGGAGGGACGCCCGCCCTCTCTGCTCACCGCGGGCACGCTTGGCTGGCACAACCAGCAGATGCCCAGAGCTTCAGCCGGGGCTTGGAGACCCTCAACCCAGCTCGCTGTGCTCCCGAGGGAGCTGTTAAGCCCTTGGGTTGATCCAAATCTCCTCCGGCAGCTGAAGTTAGAGCCCACGTAAGCAGATGGCATTCTCGGGCATCGGGGCAGCTCGCGTGCCGTTAGAAATAGCGCAATGGGCGGCCCGCTGGCATTTCCGAAACACGCGCCCGGGAGCAGAGCACGGAGGGGAAGAGGGGTGGCAGGCAGCGCAAGGAGGGAGAAGCGGCACGGATCTCGACGCCTCCAAATGCCATCGCAGGGGGCACAGGCCAGCACGCAAGCGCTTTCGGGAGCAGGGAAGTCAGCAGGGTGGCACCGGCCGCGCCGCTCCAGACACCCAGTGCCGGGGCACACAAGCAGGCAGTGCCATCTGTTTTAGACTCGCTCTCCTACTTCACATCAGCGTGCAGACCCTGACTCTGAGCTGTTTGCAGGAAAACTGAGAAACAGGCATTGAGCTGGGTGCTCGGCTTTAGTTGACCGAACCATCTAGAAACCAGGCTGAGAAAAATCTCAAGCATTCTTCTGGGCTGAAATGCTTCACGTGAGCAGGCAGGCGGTGGTGAAGGGCTGGCTATGGCAGCAATCCCCACCACAACTCTGTATGACAATATAGAGCCTTTTCCTGCCCCTGGTAGAGCAGAGAAGAGGTAAAAGGAAAAAGCAGAGTGATTTATGTTGCTTCATAAGCTGCTGGCAAGCAGTGCTGGCAACACGCACGTACAAAGCCCGAACATCTCTGAAGGTGAAGTCATAACCCAACGTTCCAAACTTTACGTTAGAGCCTGCTATATATAGCAAGCCTGCCATAAGCTTTGATTTTGCTGCTCCTAGTAGCAGCGTGCTTTTTGTGATGAACGGCTGAACGTGCCGATACCGAGGGTCCCTCAAGCCAAGAGCAGTTAAAGCAGTAAAGCCTTCCAAAGCCAGGACTTCCAAGCGTAACAGTGCCACAGCCACAGGGCAGGGGGGATAAAGAGAAGGAAGAGGAAGAAAGGATTTTCCAGACTGAAAAAGCAAATGAATATCCATACCATAAGCTTGTTCCATGCAGAGATGTATGTGAAAACCTACAAGCTGTTTTTATAAAAAGTTTTACAGCGTGCAAGGGCGGCGGGCAGGGAGGGGGGACCTGCCAGGAGCAGCCACTCAGGAGGATCCCAGAGCAGCAACACACGCCCCCCGAAAAGCCCCTAACCCCCCCCCACGACACATGCCCTGGCACAGGGACAGGGCGGCTTTCGGAAACACGGGTCCCCGTCCCTCCTGGGCCCCAGCCCCGTGGCACAGCCGGAGCCGCGGCCCCAGCCGCTGACGGTCCCCAACACCACGTGTGTGACACCCGCCCGAAGTGTCCGTCCCTGCCCTGCGCCGGGGTTCCCCTCCGCGCCAGGGGCGCGCCCAGCACGGCGCACCGCACGCCGCACCGCACGCCCGCCAACCACACCGCTCCGGCGGCTGAGCGCGCCCCCGGGGCACTTACCACCACTGAAGATGTCTGGCTCAAGGACCTTGAAACCTAACGCAGCTTGAGGTTTAAATACGACATCACCATGGAAGTGAGCAGAAAGCAGAACGCAAAAGCACAGGAGATTTTCTTATTCCCAAGAAAAAAGCCCAGGCGGGCGTGCCGAAGCCCACAGGTCCGGCTCTCGGAGCAGGGGCTCAGTGCGGCACGGCCAACACCCCGGCTCTCAGACCGTCTGAAACGGCTCTGGAGACAAGAGCCCTGTAACCAAAATGGGTGACGCGTGATGAGCACCCAGCCAGGCCCGCGGCGCAGCCTCGCGGGTGGTTACAGGGGAAGGGGAGCGGGGTGCCGCAGGAACGAGGGTGCCCAGTACCAGGACAAGGGGCCATGGGCACAAACTGAAACATAAGAGGTTTCAGTTGAATATGAGGAAAAACTTCTTTACTCTAAGGGTGACGGAGCCCTGGCCCAGGCTGCCCAGGGGGGCTGTGGAGTCTCCTTCTCTGGAGATCTTCAACCCCCGCCTGGCCGCTGTCCTGTGCCCCCTGCTCTGGGTGAGCCTGCTTGGGCAGGGGGGTGGCACTGGGGGAGCTCCCGAGGGCCCTTCCAACCCTGGCCATTCTGGGATTCTGTGACTTCCCAGCCCAGGGACAGGCTTCCCTTAAGAGAGAGGCAACCACCCCTCGCCCCGGGCTAGGGGCAAGCAGCCTTTGTGCTCAGGGTAGCCATGGCGAGGGATGGGGACAGCGCGGTGGCCCAGCACACCAGCAGGTCAGGCTCCGCAGGGACGTAACCGTTATCCTGGCACAGCCAGAGCCTTGGGTCCGGCCGCAGCCCCCCCCGCTGACAGGAGAAGCCTGGGGTGATAAAAGCACGGGGGCCGGGGCAGCACCCGGTGCTTTGGAGCCAGGCCAGGCCGCCTCGCCCAGCGCCCCGCGACAGCGAGCTCGGCCCTACCCGATGCACACGCCAGCTACAAAGCGGCACGAGAAGATGCGGAGCGGGCACTTTTCTCCCAGCGCTACTCTAAAGCAAGGGTCTTACAACTGTGACTTCTACGGGTTGCTAGCCTGCCTGCTGCTTTTCCAGAAACCTTGCTGTACTAGTCCGTTGAGGACAGGTTTTAATAAAGTACTTACTTTGCAAAAAAAGTGTGAAGACAGAACAATAAAGCCATAAAATGCTCCGAGCAGCTTTTCCAACCCAAATCAAGTTCTTTTAAAAAACTGCATATGCTCCCGGTTTTACACACATCCACAAACTACCGGGACTGTTTGTACATTTTTCCCAGCGATTCCCTCCACGCTTGGCAGAAGAGCCCCACGTGCCAGAGGCCAGCAAGCGTCACCAGCCCCCAGCCCCTGCCGTGCCCAGGGCCAGCACAAGCAGCGCCAGCAAAGCGCCGCCGCCGCCGGCACCGCCTGGGCTCTCGCCCCGCGCCAACGACGAGGCTCCCGCCACCACCGAAGCCCCGGCACGACGGATTCCACAGCAGCAACGGGCAGTATTACCAGTCTGATGCCTGTTCTGGGAAACCACTTCACCCGACGTACGGCCGTACTGCCTTGAAAGGGCCTCGGAGCGTTCAGGTGCGTCAGCGCAGCTCCGGTGTCACTGCGGTCCTAGCGCTCGGGAATTGCAAACGTTAGTGAACACCTGAGTTACACCCTTCAGGACAGAACAGTCGAGGAGCAACCGATGGAAATGCTTCAGCTCCACCTTAGGAAAATGCAAGGAAAGGAATACAACTCAATCCTCCCAAGTGGAGAGAATTAGGTACAGGGCCACCCTGCGAAATAACGAGTTGGTTTAGGCGTGACGCACCGCAGCACGAGGCACGCTGGTCTGACGGGGGAGCTAAGCAGATGTGACACGTGGAACACGGGAGGTTTTGTTCTGGTTTTCTGGTTTCCAGCAACGGCAGCTGTCTGTCCAGCTGTTGCACCGCTGCCGGCAGGCAGGCCGGGCTGGCAGCTCACCGCGGGCAGGCGAAGGCAGGACGCAATCGGTGCAAGGCAGGACGCAGGAGGCCGGCGGAACGGCAACACGCGCTGCACCTACCTGCACACCCATAGGCACATGGAGAGGGGTGGCTCAAGAGTACGGAGGGAAGGAAAGGGCTGGCCTAACCCAGGCCACGCCATCAGTTTCTTCTTACCATTCTCAACATTTTCTTCTTCCTTGCAGTTTGCAGACCTGCTCCACCCCTTCTGCTCTGCACCTGTAGCTCAGAAACCCACCGTGTCTGCAACGACCCAGGTCTCCTGTGGAGCAAGGGCTTCTCTTCCCTTCCACCCTGCATCTCGTGGCATCTCGTGTGGGTCCTGCTGTTGGCACCACACCTGCAGCGGTCCGACCAGTAAGAACGGGCAGCGTTTTCCTTAGGCTAACATGCGACTGGGCAAACATCCCCCCATTTTGACTTCCAGGTCTGGACTTTTGGGCTCCTCTCGGCCACACACTTTCCCACTCTGCAGGGTGTGACCGGCACAGCCAACCCGACCGCCCCGACGCACTAGGTGCTGCTTCACCCTGCCCCTCGCCAGACGCCACCCAGGCGGCATCCCGGAGCTCACACCAGCGGAGGCAGCCCTCAGGAACGGAGACCGCGTCCCCCCTGCTAAAGCTGTCCCAAGCTGCGCACGCAAACACAGCCGAGCCAGTCCAGAAGGATGAAGCCTTGCTGCTCCTTTAAACAGAGCAGTGTTCGTACAGGAGCCATGGATTTTGACCACGATTCTTTCATTGGCGAGGACAGCGTATTCTGGGCACCGGGTTTATTTATACTCCAGATCTAGCTAATAGGAATTTGGGTCCAATCCAAGCGCTCTTGATATAATAAAGTCTTTAACCAGAGTTAAGCAGCATTTGAGGGAGCAAGATCAAGGATGAAGCTTAAATGCTGCTACTGCAGTTACCCGTTTTTACTTGCTCGAGCATCCCGACACCTGGAGCACGCAGGGTGAATACGCCATGCTCTGATGATTTACTCCAGCCAGGCTTGCTGGGACGGAGTAACAGCTCGAGCAAATCAAGTCCTTCATCGCACTCAAGCAAGTGGTGAAGTCCCATGACAGAGGGTACAAAAAATAAAATCCCTTTTCCCGCCTCGGGAAGCATGACATGAGCACTGGCCATCGTGGTCCCGCCGCATTAGAACAGCCCAGAGCGAGAACAGCCAGCCTGCAGCAGGAGCGGTAGCGCGCGCGTATGCACAGTCCTTCCAGCACAACACCACGGAAAGAGCAGAAAGATTTAGGGGACGACGTAATGAACCGCAGCGCATAAAGCAAGACCTTTGACAACGAGACTCTGCCTAATGATTCGTTATGGTTTTCAGACAAAAAGTTAATCCCTCCCCTTGTTTAACAGCATCACAGATGAGGTCTTGTCTAGATAGCGATGACTGGAAGGCCGTGAGACCATTCCAGACCTTACTCAAGTCGCTGGAGTCTTCCCCTGGATTTCAGCGCGGGAGTGGAGTAGGCAGCGCCAACTGCAATTACAGATGGCATTTCTATTTCCAGCCACACCGCATCCTGTAGTTTTAGGTACCAAATTTTCATCCTGGGCAAAGTTTTGACTGTTTGATGAGAAAGGGAGTCCCATCCCCCTCCATGCTGGCACCCAGTAAAAGCAAAACGTGGCGGCGTTAGAGAGAATCAGTTCCCGCGTTTATGTTCCCACCTTCTGTCCTCAAGCAAAGAGGTTGCAGGTGAAGCCCAAAAGAATTTAATTCGAGGACACAGGCCATTCCCCAGCAATGCACCAACGTTTCAGACACAAGGCCGACGCCAGGCGCTGTGGGACATGCTGAAATACCGCTCCCCAGTTGAAGACAGGGTTTGGTAAGGTCATTCTGAAGAGCCATAAAGAAAGTGCTTTCTTAAGAGATCGACACCAGAGGGGTCAGAGAGACTGCAGGGGAGCAAAGGGGCCTCCACGGGCCCTTAACATTTATGGGTAACTGCTGGGCATCAGTACCCAGGTACGACAAATATAATCCCAATCCCAAGAAGAGTTTTAGTTCTTTGAACCAAGAGATATTTCAAAGAAACTTGAACTCTAGGAGCTGCTAGTCCTCCAGCCACACGGGATCAGTTTTGAGGCAAACGAAGCATCCTCGATCCTCGCCACGTCCTAGCCGTAAACAGCACTCATACACGACTCCAACTTTATTAGCTCTCCAAGCAAGCGATGCTCGCTTCCTCCCCCCGTCAACTGCTTCGTACTCCCCTCCGAGAGCAGGCGCTCCAACTCCCATGGCCCCCCCATCCCCCCGTTTTGGAACTAAAGGCTCTGACCACCTCTGAAACTGCCACCACCAACTATCAGCCAGCCATTCGAGGATTGTCCGCCTCAGTTTTTAAGGGAAAACAAATGCACACAAACAGCAGAACACAGGTTACAAAACACAAGGAGGTGTTTCATGGGAAGCATTAGCCCAGCAAGCACTCACCTGATGCTGGAGGCAAAGTTATGTCTCAAATTGCGTTAAGAGATCTCTTATTTCTGGAGTCAGATGCTCTACTGCCTTTGCAGCTTCCGTGATAGCTTTCCGATACATCCCTTTCTTCTTGCGATTAAATCTCAGTTTGAAAAATTCAGAGAAAGGAGAGAGTTTTGAAACAGATAAGAATGAAGTTGTTGGAGAACCAAACCACGATACTTTAGCTTCTCGCCATGAAGGTTCCCCGTTTTCCTTCTGGCTAAGGTTTATGTCAAGAACACGTGCTGGCCACCATGGAAAACCATGAATTTTACCCCAAACAATATCCCCCACTGCAACAGTTCTTCCATCTTCTGTGACACATTTGGACACGCTTTGGGTATGCAGTCTAACGGTTAGCGGCGGCACAATCTTACGCTCATCTTTTGAAGATGAAGAGACGGATGCGTCATCACCAGGCAAAAAGTCACACAGTTCTGGTGATGTCACTTCTGAACTAGAAGACTTGGATTCATCTAGACTGTCATTACTACACACCGATAAGCTGGAAGAATCTGCTTTTCGTTTACGGTAATTCATAAGGAAAGCCAAGTTATCGTGTCCATCTTTACCTTGGGGAAATCGCTTAAAGTCCTCATCTTCACCTGAACTCCCTGAAGAGATCTCAGCTAAACTTCTGTCTGCGGATTCATCATTGTAAAAGGCGGCAGGATTGGAGTCCCTGCTGCCCTGAAGGACATTTATTTCGTCAATAAGTTCTGCTTTATAAATTGAAACACTCTGACCATCATTTATGCGATGGGGCTTCAGCCGTATCTTTGGGGGTGGGACATCCGCGCTGGAATGCACCGGCCGCGTGAGCTTCAGTTTTGGAATGGAAGCAAGCTGGCTGCCTGCTGACTTGTCCATTAAACATTTGGTTTCTCGACACCGTTCAGGGTCTCTGGTCTCCTCTTGGTCCTCCCCTCCGTTCTGCAATATTCGGTCTGGACAAAAGGGTTTGACTGAGCCATGAACCCGGGAAGGGATTTTTACAACTTCGCCTTTCCCTTGGGGAGTACTGTAGGATATTTTTATAACTGGCGTTCGATGGACCAGTTCCCCAGAAAATTTGTCCTCCTCTCTCTTTTCTCTTTTGTTCCTTTTCTCCGCGTAGTCGGAGTCACTGTGCTTTTTCTGCTCTTTGTCCTGAATGCTCAGCTTCCTCCTGGTTTTAGCGTTCTGCCTAGCCGTGTTCGCGTCCTCGGGGTTCAGAGTGTTCTTGCACTTCTCGCAGAGCACCTGCCTGGGCCGCAGCCGGATGGTGCTCATGATAAGCCTTCCCGGGTCTCTGTTCCGCGACAAACGCCTCCTCGTCCTCTTTATAGTCCGTGGCGGTGGCTGAGGAACCCACTGGTTGTACGTGTGCCGTAGCCATAGCGGGCGAGGAAAGGGGGCTCCCTCGAAGTAGGGGGGATAGGGAGGAAGGCTGCCAGGCGGCGGGGGAGGCAGGAGCGGGGGGACCTGCTCGTCACCGTTTCCTTTGGGAGGCTTTTCCCCAGCGGACGGCGGCTCCGTCTCGCCCTGCGCAGCGTCTCCGCCGTCGGCAGCTCCGTTAGCGCAAGCGTCGGCAGGAGGGTCCTCGTGCTTGGGAAAGAAGGACGGGAGGCAAAACAATCCGGACCTGGAATGGGGCGAGAAGGACAGGGAGGGAAAGAGACAAAGAGTCAGGACGCTTGAAAGGCGCTTCCCTGCCTCTAACAAACAGGCAAGCTGCTTTTTAAAAACCAACCAACAAAACCAAAAGCAAAAACCCAAACCCCACAACTTCCACAGACCAGGAACGCAACATTTTCCCTTGACTTTTAAGACAAGGCAGCCAGTTCTGCCACTGAGAAAAACCCCGGCGTTTCAAAATTTAGGAAAGGTGTCCTACTCCTCAGCAAGAAAAGGCACAGAGATCAAACCCTCTGTAGCTACGAACTCTTTGCACCAAGTTTTGCTCCTAGAGGTTTTATCGGGCAGAGCAGTTTGTTTTATCAGCAGGCCGGTGTGGCCAGGAGGAGGCTGCGACAGAGACTGGGCGAGCCTTCGGGGAGCTGCTCAGCCTCCCCTCCTCAGGCTGCGCCGGCACGGCCGGCTCCTCAGCTTCTCACCCCAAATCCAAACCGCCTGGCTCAGCTGGCGACTCGCACTTTCAAGCCACCGGTCCCCTGGTACTCAGCCCTGCTCCTCTGCCCCGGGCTCCCCGCACGCCCCTGTACCTGCTGAAGCCAGGAGGCACCGCTGCCGCCGGCCGGCGCGGCTGGGAACGCCGCTGTGCTGCTGCCCAGCGCCAAGGCTCTTGCAGGCTCCCAGAGCCCCGACACCGCAACAGCCCACACAGACACTGGCACAAGCAAATCCTCGGGAAGACTGAAACACACGACCGCCATTCGCCTCTCCGTTCTGCACCAGAATTTATGCCCTTGGCCTGACATTAGGAATATTATGCTAACACAGCACTTGGACAAATATTTGCCCTGAAACACCATCTCGGAATGGGCAATGCTCGCTGCCTCGGCTTTCCAGAGAGAATTCTGGAGAGAGTGCGCCGTCAGTGAAGCGTTTCAGCTTTTTTAATCATAACAAAGCGCTGTATGGGCGAGCCACGAAGAAGCCACCAAGAGACAGAACAGTTACAGGCCAAGCACTCGCTCTGCTGTAGGACGCTGCGCTCCCCACCGCCCCCCTCGCCAGCCATCGCTGTTCTCCCCACCGCTAGTAAGGGAGGAGGCTCTTGGTGGCGTTGCAGAGAGGAAGACTTTGGCAACCGTTAGCAGAAGGGCACCAAGAGAAGCCGAAGGCACCCACTCCGTCGCACGTCCCCTTACCAAGGGCAGCACAAAGTCACGGCCGTGGGTTTGCCACACAGAGGAGCCTCCCCCCCCCCCCAGCGCTGCCCCAGCTCTGCCCCGGGGCCGCGCCGCTTTGCTGCGGGAAGGAGCCCGGAGACCTCGCGCCCCCGCCCCGGGCAGGGGCCAGGAGGTGACGCCTCCCCAGGAGCAGAAAGCGGCGTTCCAAAGCCACGCACCACCCCAGATCAGCGACGAAAAGAGCAGGGCTCTTCACGGAGATCATGGGAGACCGGGCAACGCGGATCCCGCGCAGAAAAAGCTCTAACCCACTGGCTCTGTTCTCCCGTTCTCAGACAACCACCGGCTGTCTCTCTCCCACCTGATTCCCATGAAGACTCCCACCAAGTTTAAAAATAAAGCTTGCATAAACTAAGCAAGTAGGAATTAGCCCGACTCGGGTACCAAGTCGCTGCTCTTCTCTGAAATAAAAAGAACCACTGAATTACCTGGACTCCGAAAAGTCTTTTTCCATTATTCCCCGAGTGCAAGAACTCGCTGCTCAGACCACAGTTCGACTGGGAAGCTCCAAGTTCGAATGCTGGTGAGTCAAGGGGGTGACGCCGTTGAAACCACGTAACTTGGAACAAAATGTTTTTCTTCCAAGAGATTTTTCTTTTTTAAACAGAGACAACTGAGAACGTAGGTGTCTTTCAAACGACAACCAAGCAGGCAAGTACAGTTTGTACAGCCAAACAAAGATGACAGCATCGTTCATAAAACAACTGAAAGTGATATCATTTCCGAAGCCCCAGCTATAAATTTGGGTTATTTCATGCAATGGGATTGTCCCATTTGGTCACACCAGAAAACCATACAAGTTTTCTGCTCCTCACGGGGAGACAAGCCCAGCTCCCTCTGCTCCTGCAGGCAAGCCCTCGTCCTGCCCGCTTCCCAGTCTGGCTCCGAGCAGGCAGGTCTGTCAAATCCACGAATCCTTCCCAAGGATCCAGCGTGGCACAAAGCTTCTCGCTTGGCAGGAGCAAAGCACTCAAAGGTTAACTTCACGGGAGGATTTACGCTTGTAAAGTTAACGTATTAGCACGCCGTACCCCCGCAGGTTTGGAACAGCCCGCAGGAACGCGCTCCCGCAGACCCCAGCCTCGCGGCAGCCAGGGGGTCAGTGCCCTCCCTCGGGCAAGCAATGAGTGCGTGCCTGTGCTCGGGTACCCGTGCCTTGCTGCCACCCCACGGCCCTGGCCCCAGGCCGGCTCGGAGCGCCGCGTGGCCGGAGCATGGCCCCTGTGCCAGGGCACCGCTTCCGCAGCTTTTCAGCCCAAAGATGCAGAAGCACCAGCGGTCTGAGAGAAAACGCGCCGCCCGCCACGTCCGAGGGATTACACCAACTGCCGGGGCGAACAGCAAAGCAGCTTAGGAGTCACTGTCGACAGCAGCGGCTTCCGCGTGCCCAGGCAGTGGCTGCAGCAGGGAGGGCCACGGCCACGCAGGGGCAGCGACTGACGAGCTCTGCAAACCCTGCTGCGGCACGGTGGGGCGGCGGGACGGCTCCTGAGCCGGGGCGGGAGCATCCTGCATCCCGCATCCTGCATCCCGCATCCCGCGTCCCGCATCCCGCGTCCCGCATCCCGCATCCCGCCACGGCACCCGACAGCAGCAGGGAGAGCCGCGCGCTGCACGGCCGCAGCACGGGGCGCCGGGGATTGTGAAACCTGCCGGCTGGCGTGCTGAGCGGCTGAGCCCCTCCCGCCCTGTGCTGGGCTTGGGACCCCGACATGCCTTCCCTACGGGAGCTGCCAGGGAGCAGAGGCGGCGCGGAAGGAGCTCACGAGCGTCCCAGCCTCGGGGAGCTTCAGCGGGGCAGCCAGCACCCCCCCAGGGGCAGCCAGCACCCCCCCCGGGGGGCAGCCGTGCTCCCTGGAGCCGGCTCTCTCACGGGCAGCCAGCAAGGGCAGCCATGGCAAACTGCAGCCCCTCAGGCAGCGCCTCTGGCTCCAGCCAGGCCAGCAGGAACCTGGTGGCCCTGCCTGCCGCGAGGTAGCCAGGCAGCTGCTCTGGCACGCTGCCGCAGCCAGGGCACATGCTGATGGATGCGCTTGCTCCTGAGAGGCCTCGAGTTCTTCTCGTTCCCATTGGAAGTGTCCCTGAAGGCTAAGAAATCAGTTTTGCCGAGGAATCATCCCTTTTCCAGTCTGCCTGCCACGCCAGTTCTGGGCAGAGGCAAGAAGAGTTCTGCCGCCTTGCCCATCTGCCTCCCCCCCGGCGATGCGCACCCCATCCCTACTTCTCAGGCGCAGGGGAGGCAAACGGCTCCAGGGAGGCCACGCACAGACATCTCATCGCTCGTCACCGCAGCGCCCGGCCGGCACCACCGAGCCACCACCATCACCCAAGGCTGCTTTTGGTTCCCTCTCTCCCACACCACATGCTGCTGATGGGGATGCCCTGGAGGACCGAGCTCCTTCGGGCTCCTACAGCCGCGGGAAGGCCAACCAAAAGCGATTACCCCCTACCCTTGGAGGGCGCTCGCCAGGGGCCGTGCCTGCAGCCCCCAGTGCCCCCCCCAGCGCCCCTCTCCCCCAGCCTGAGGCCGCCTTCCAGGCAGGCACAGCTCCCTGTAAGAGGATCGAGCTCCGGCGCCTTTCCACCCACTGCAGAACGAGAAGCGTTTCACCCGACGCCCTTCGCTCCTTTGCACAAATCCGGGGGGAGCTGATGTATTTCTATCCACCTACCGTCACTGTCGGTTCTGCAGATCTAAACCCACTGGGATGAAGGTGGTCCAGGGCGCGAGGGCACGTGCAGGTATTGCAAGCACCAGGAGATACTGCAGAATGCGATTCCACCCGCTTTATGCCCCCCCTTTCTGGGCCAGCTGCAGCCAAACGGACCGAGTTACCCTGGTCCAACCTCTGCTCGGAACAGAAAACGTCATCCTCTGATTTATACTCATGCATAATTAAACCCCAACTAATTATAAGTTCAGTTGCAACAAAATTGCCAAGCCTTGTTATCAAAAATACTTCAGCTGCAGTCAGAATGCAGGTAAATCTCACGAGCGCGGACGCCACGTAGCTCACTGCCTAGAGGAGGGAGTTTATCAGAACGAAGTAACCGCCCGGGAATGAGCACCGGTACCTGCTGCCCGGGCTGCGGCCGAAACGGGCGCCTCTAGGAAGCCAGTACCCGGGTTTTCTTCAAATAATTCCAGAGCTATTGGAAAAGTCAGGCATGTATTTTTAACTACGTCCCACTGCTCCCAAAGGCACGGGGGGAAGGCAGGCTGAGGGCAGGCTGCAGGCAGACCAGGGAGGAAGGCAGGCTGCAGGCAGGCAGATGGGTGCCCAGGGGAGAATGCAGGCAGGCAGGCAGGCTGCAGGCAGGCAGATGGGTGCCCAGGGCAGAAGGCAGGCAGGCAGGCAGATCAGGGAGGAAGGCAGGCTGCAGGCAGGCAGATGGGTGCCCAGGGGAGAATGCAGGCAGGCTGCAGGCAGGCAGACGGGTGCCCAGGGGAGAAGGCAGGCAGGCAGGCAGGCTGCAGGCAGGCAGACGGGTGCCCACGGGAGAATGCAGGCAGGCAGGCAGGCTCCTGCCTGCAGCCACTCCCGCTTCCCACGCAAGCTGCCTGCAGGCCGAGGCCCCGCAAACCCAGGCAGGCGGTTTCGGGTTCAAACCCGTGCCTGCTTCTTTGCGGCTAAAATAACGGGAGCCCGACGGTGGGACCAGGACGAGGGGACCTCCTGGCTGCCTGGGCGCACGGGGCCGCAGCCCTGCCCCCTGCTCAGCTCCCCACGGCACCCGCTGCATTTTAGGAGAAATAAAACAGATTCATCCTCTACGTAATGCTAAAACCAGTTTAAAACATAAAAGAAAGCCGAGGAGCCACCACGCAGGTTTCCTCCCTCTTTTGGGGTTCTCCTCTTTCTGTACAAGCAGAACAAGCCCCGCCGGGTGCTCCCCTCCCGCCAGCCCCATCCCACCACCCTGCCCGGCCCCCTCTCCTTGACTGCTGCCCGGGGGGGCAGGGGCACAGAGCCCGGGGTCACCCCCGCACGGGGCGCAGGCCAGGGGACACGTCTCTCCCTCGGCATGGCAGCGGGAAGGAGGAGGGAAAACACTTTTGCCATGTCTCTGGTTTGGACCAGTTTGGGGGCCTTCAAAATTCAGCACCGAGCTGACAAATTCCTGCGGTGTTGGGGAGCCGTCTCCACCGTTGCCCTCCAAGCCCCGGCAGACCAACCCCCCCCATTCTGCCGTTAACGTGATGGGCAAGGCCTCCTCCTCCCTCCACATCCCAGACCCAGGGCTGCTGCAGCGAGACGGCGCCTTCCGCCCGCTCCTCGTGCCTACCCAACGTGGCCGAGGGCCGCCAGGAGCCCGCCGCTCGCCTCGCGCACCACGCTCCGTCCTGCTGGCCCGGCACCAGCGGCGGCCATGGCTCTCCAGCCACAGCTCTCCAGCCACGTGCTGGCCACTGTCACGGCTTGCCGCAGTGGCCACAGGCCAGCCAGCGCTCAGGACCACCACGGATGGGACACAGCCCCAGCGGCTGCTCTGCGTCCAACCTCTGCCCAACGCCCGAAGCGGGGACACCTCCTGTCCCTCCCGTCCCGCCACCCGGGCCCCCACGGGGAGAGGTGCCCCTCCCGGCGCCACAAGGGGCCCGTGGGAGCGGAGATCTCCACGCAGGGCTCCAGGAGAGCCAGGCGGGATGCGCTCCCGCTCCACCGCGGCCCAAAGAGATGTGGAAAGGGCAGCGCCGCGGGGCACGCAGACGCCGGGCCGCCCTGCCTCCCTGCTCTGCACCCGAAGCAGCGCTGCCGCACCAGCCCGCCGCGTGACCGCCCCGCTCCAAGCTTTCAGCCTCTTGCAAGGCGATGAGAGGGAGCAGCAATCCCACCCTGTGTAACCTCGGGGCAGGCGGGGGCCACCCAAACGCTCTCGCTGCTGATGACTCCGATCGTCAGAGATGATAATTACTGGGGTGGGTGGGAGGAGATGGGGGCACCTGTCCTACTCACAAGCTAAACCACATCAACAAACGCCTTCTGCCTGCCCGCCCCACTCAAGTCGGGAAGGAGGACACTGCCCGAGCATCCCCACCGCAGGTCCAGGCAGCCCTGGCCAAGCCGCGGCTCTCCCGGTCGATGGGACGGCAGCGGAACGAGCACCAACCCTCGGAGGCAACTGCTCGGCCAGGGGACAGCGGGCTGCCCGCCGCCCTCCCGCCCCAGCAGAGCTCACGTCACCAGCGACCGGCTCCAGGAGCCCCTTAAAGCCACCACGGGGGGAAACACCCGCCTGGTTGCTGCTTGGATCCACTGGGGGCAGAGGGAACACGAAGAAAAAAAAAAATCACGGAGAAAGGTGAGGGGGGGGGGAAAAAAACCCCACCAGGTAACAAAAGTGTAGGTTGTCACTAACAAGGAAGACGACTGGAATGTGAAAAGATAGAAGCAGCTGGCTGGCTGAGCTGCCTGAGGAGACGCCTCCCGCTCGCTGTTTTGGCTGGAACTGGACACCAAGCAGGGTTTATAGGCTCCTCACGGGGTTAAATGCCTGAATACTTTCGAAAATCTGGCTCCAATTTTCTGGGATAGCCACGGGAAGCTAAATAAACTAGGAAAATTAAGTTCAGGAGTCTCGCTTCATGCATCCCTGAGAACCAGAGAGGTGATGCTGGCCGTGCCCCTCCCCAGCACCGCCCGGGCATTTCCTGCGCAGGCAGCGGCCGAGCCCCCTCCCTCGCTGCAGCACCGGCCGGGGAAAAGCTCGGGGGCGGCCGCCCCGGGGCCGCTGCACCCGCCGCGGGGGGGGGGCGTTGGGGGTCACCCCCGCCCGGGAATAAAGCACCCGCCGGGCCGGCGCCCCCCGCCCTCCGGGGAACGGGGCCTCCCGTGCCCTTGGCGGGGAATGCCCGGCTCCGGGCCCGCGGGGGCTGCGCTGCCGGCGGGGGCGCGGGGAGCCCCGGGGGAGGACGACGGACCCGCGGCGTCGCTCCAGGGCCGCTGCGGCGGCGGGGAGGAAGGGGAAGAAACCGGCAAAGCCGGCCAGGCCGCGGCCTCCTCCCGCAGCCACCCGGGCCGGGGCAGCGCCAGCCCCGCCGGCTCCGGCGGCCGAGGGGCCCGGGCAGCCCCGGCGCTGGGCAGGGACGCGCTGCCCCCCCCCCCCGGCAGGGCCCCGGCCGCGCCGCGCCCCCGGGGGGGGGGGGGGGAGCCGCGGGGCCATGGCGAAGCCCCGCCGCTCGCCGCGGAAGGGCCCGCGGGCACCGGGCGGCCCAGCCTCCCAGGCGGGGCCCCGCCGGCAGCCGGACGGCACCGGTACCGCCACCCCCACC
>JADKXX010008138.1:0-42720 GCA_017310255.1 Butorides virescens | reverse complement strand
CGGGCCGGGCCGCGCCGCGCGATGACCTCACGGTGCGGGCGCCCCGCGGCCGGCGCTGCCGTAGGTGCGTGACGTCACGGCGCCGCCCCCGCGCCTGCGGGCGGCCCCGGCTCCGCCGGACGGGCCCTGCGCACGTGCGCCGGGCGGGGCGGAGGGCGGGGCCTGGCAGGGGCGGAGCTTTGTCGGGCGCGCATCCAGGAGAGGCGGGGCCTGACGGGGCGGAGCCTGACAGGGGGCGGGGCATCCCGAGAGGCGGGGCCTGCCCTTCCCGCCCCTTCCCGTCCCGCGGAGCCGTCCCCGGGCCGGTGCAGCCGGAGCGGGAGCTGCGGGGCTGGGGGGGCAGAGCCCGGGCCTGCGGCGCGGTCAGCGGGGCCTCCTCCGCCCGGCCGGCCCTGGCTCCGCCACCTCCGTCAGGGTTTGCTGGGAGCACAGGAAGCAAGCGAAGGTGCCGGCGCAGCAGCAATAACCGCCGCGGAGCGAACGGCGCTGCCCAAAAAGCGGAGAACGGCCCCCGGCAGCCCGGGGGGCGCAGGGGCTGCTGCCCAGGGCCCGGAGGCGGCCTCCACCGTTCCCTCTGGAAAGCTGACGTTGCTCGTCCGGGTGCCAAGGGACGGCGTCGCCGTGCGTGAAGGCCGGGGTGACTCCGGGAGGGAGGGACGGCCGAGGGCCAGGCGCGCGGCGGCTTTTCACACCTCCAGGGGCACGCTCGCGCGTGAATTTAAAACCCCACGGAAAGTCTGAAAAATCTGACCCGCGCCTATTACAGCGGCCCTTGGGTGGATTTTTATCGGTTTGGGGTCTGGCTGGAGGAGCCCAGGGCACCTTTTGCCGACACTACCATTGGAAGGACGAGCGGCGCGTGCAGACAACTCAGTCCTGAGCCGATGCCGAAGGATCCCAGCGCTCGGCCAGGGTTACGGATGGAATCTGCGGCCAGGCGTGCCAGCGGAGGGGCCGTCCTTCCCTGGCTCCCGCCATTCAGCCCATGACTGGCTGCTACTGGGACATCAATTCACCCGAGTGCTAACCCGGGGCTGCCAGAGCACCCCAAGGGCCTCCCCTGCCGCACGCCTCTAACACCAGACGCATCCTAAACACACCCCGGTACCAACAAAAGCCAGAACCCTCAGGTCTGGCTCGCTGCGGCACCTTCGGGATGCAAATGACATGGAGGCAGCAACTGCTCCGAGCTGCTTTCACGCTCTCCCCTCGGAGATCGCTCGGAGTTGTTCATCCATCAGCGTCTGCTCGGAGACTCACCACCAACCAAGAGAGCTCAGAAGCTGGCAAGGCCGTGCTGGCCTTCCCACCTTTTGTCTGTTTGTCTTTCCCTGCCAAACACCCCTGCCTTTGTCCCCGCAGCGAGGTTTGGTGGCGTTACTGTTTATTCCCGTCGCTGAAATTCCCAACGTTTTAAGGCATGTAGACTTAGCAGCAAGCGGAGGTGAGACCCCCCAAGGTACCCCTGCTGTCCCCGCAGGACAAGTGACCGACTGCGGCGGGGACAGAGGGAGGACACAGAGCAGGGGAGGGAGGCAGACCTCTGCTATCTGTTAAATTCGGTTCTGTGACCGCCTTCCCCGGGCTCCTGAGGCACTGGAGCATCACTGGCTCTGGTTCAGCTCCCGTAACGCACTTCTGTAACAAAGCCCTCTCCAAAGCATCTGGGGTTTGGGGGCGTGGAAGGTGAAAGCTCCCCATACCCTGTCCGGGTAACTCCCGCCGTAGCGCTGCGCAGTTCCCCCCATCCCAAAGGAGCAACGTGGCCGGGATTCGGGCTGAGCTGTTACCCCATCGCTTGCCTCTGCTCTCCGACCCCCCCTCGCATCGCAGGGGCCCCACCAACGGCTCCCGGGTGCAGAAGGGGCAGCTCTGCTGCTCCCAGCCACCAGCAGGGCTCCCAGCCAAGGCACAGCCACCCCGAGGGGCCCTCCCGCCTGCTTCCTCCACTCCGGATCCACGCAGCCCTCCCGACAGTGGAAGGCCAACAAGGGTGTCCTCCACCCAACGGGCAGCTGTGAATCTAACGTTGGGATTTAACATTAAACACAGCATTTGCGGTGCAAACCCAGACTGGTCTGGTGTGCCCAGGCCGTGAGGTGTTATTAATGGAATTAGTTTACTAAGAGCACACAGTCCCTCACATCAGTAACACTACAAATGGCTGCGCCAAACCTTAGGGACAGTTTTTGAATTTTGTTTTCATAGGATTTCTGTTAAGCCTATAGAAGCGTGCTGGAGAGGAATGTGCGGGGAGGCTGAAGAAAACCCTTTCCAACACCGTACCCCAAATCCTCTGAGAGAGACAACTCTTCCCGGCAGTTAAAGCAGGCCAGTTATCACCATAGGTTTCACATTGTCAAACGCGGTCGGGAAGATGAAGTGAGGAGACTTTTCTAATTCTCGCTCTTACCGAGGAAGCATTTCACACTTCAACAATTGCAGGCAGTCAGGACTTGCTACTGGAGGAGACCTCTTGGTGAGAGGGGTGGAAGCTCCCCTGTGAAGGCCGTGGGACGATGCTCCTGGAGAGGGGGCAGCCCCTTCGGTTTTGCTAGCTTGGCCTGGAGATCTTCGACCTCGGATTTAAAAGAGAACAAACAGAGAATGGATACACAGGCAGGCAGGTCCACCTGAGGACAGAAATTGCTGCGCGTGTCCAACAGGCCAGGTTTTTACTGGCTCCTTCCGCAGCCTCCGTCTGTGCGCGTGTAAAGCCCACGCACGCCCCAGCCAGGGTACACACGTACACCGAGTCGTCCATCCCAGTTAAGGGTGCGAACGTGCTGGGATTTACATCTCCAGTCCCATGCACGTGCTAACATTTAAATACAGGCATGGTTTAAAACAGCTGAAATGCAAATGGGGGGGGGGGGGGGGGGTTAACCCCATCAGTGCAAATACACGCACAGGTCGGTTGGGAAGAGTAAAGAAGCTACTGATTATGAAAGGGCCGGAAGCATCAAAGCTCAACAGATTCTGAAAATAATAAACAATCGCTACGCATACCACTAAACTAATAAACCTATTTGTGAATAGTCTCAACAATGTTGGAATGTAAATACACCTTTTACCGCATGAACATTCATATTCATTCACTCGGATACCTCACAGAATTGAAGGTTGATGGAAATTCAGCAAAGCTCTTATAACCCTGCACGAAAATATTCTGCTTTTTAGAAATATAAGCCGAGATTTTAAAACATTCTTTCTTTTGCTATTTGGTATGTGATGAATACTACAGAATGCAACAGTCATATCCGTAACACAACGACCTGGGGGGTTCCAAAGGAGCTTAAGCTCATGGTGCCAAGTTTATGCCCATTTCATAAAACAAAAGCTCCCAGTGAAGCCCACGAGTAGACCTGTGCAGGCTCTGGCTCCTGACAGTCCATTCCACGCATCATTTTTAAAACATCTTTAAAAAAAGTGAAAACAATTAAGCTAATAGAATTGCACCTTCCCGCCGTTCGAAGCAAAGACACTCGTTTGTGCCGGCACACGGCACCGCGTATTGACGGCAGGCGGGGAATCACAGAATCGCAAGGGTTGGAAGGGACCTCGGGAGATCATCTAGGCCAACTCCCAAGCTGGAGGCCACTCGGATTTGGTGAAGGAACTCAACTCCTCAAATCCCACAGGCCCCCAGTTGCCACCCAGCGACGCGTTCCTTTTCCCCATGTCTCAAACATCAGCGTGTCACTGCAGTCAGAGCCCATCCCCTGCCCTGCCAGGCTCCTAGCAGTGAGCAGGCAGGATTTGCGTCGACACGCCAGACATTGCAGCTGACCAGAAGATGTTTTGCAAGCCAACCACCAGGCCAGCGAGCGCCTGGGGATACCGAGCAAGGAACGCAACCTCCCAGGTAGCGTCACGACTCTCACAGGAGCATTTGGGAAGCCAAAGGGCTGGCTGCTAATGGGAACAGCAAAGGCAACCAAGCCCATGGGGAGCTGCAGCCGTGTGCTGCCCCGTCAGAGCGGAGGCCCTCGCAGAGCGCCGCCGCCCATGGCAGGGGACACACGGAGTCCTCTCCTAAGTGCCAGGGTGGTGATGTCATACACGACTCTTACACCTACCTTGAGGGACAAGTTCCTTTTTGGGAGCGTGCAGCTTGCATTGCGCTGCGTGTGACGTTGTGGAACGCGAGGGCCGTGGCTAATTTTAGAACAGTGTCACGATTTCCTGGCACGGGGACAGACGCTTTGCACTACGTGCAACTTGTTTGCCCTGTCGTGTGTAGCAGGGAGGCTGCGCTTTCAGCACATTCGCTCACTTCCGTCTCGAGGCCAAAAGACGCTTTGGATAAAATCAGAATTTCTTTTTTCCCAAAAGCACGTGTATTCTAAAGCAGTGCAAGCACTGCAGAAGCGTGGCTATGAGATCCATGGCCTTTACGTGATCGGTTCACACAGCTACAGCCACATGTGCGTTCCCAGTATTTCCACCCAGTGACTGCTAGGACTCCCCAGGACCTGGAAGCCCACATCTAAGTGAAAGATTCGAACATAGGTGACTCCCAGCAGGCACAAGTTCTCCCTACGGCGTGAGAAGGAGCTGCCACGGAACGGTCTTTTGATGGACCGCTGCTCCTCTTTGGAGTAAGTAAACAGTTTTGGAGCAGTTTCATATTCCTTCTGCATTATAAAATGGTTTTGTTTATTACTACAATGTAGTTCTTCACTGGGAAAAGGCTTTGCCAAATTTAGCACCACTGATACTACCTCTACACATTAACAGAAGCGATGTCTCGCTCAGTTAGAAAGCACAGTATGTGCACCATGCGCCGTGGCGTTCAGAGAACCACAGAGAGCATTTGTGCCTGCTCTGCCCTCAGGAAACACGTTGCTAAGACAGTTTGCCTTTTTGAATCTGAGAAAATCATCAGTGGAGCGCGTTACCCAGTGGGAACGAGCCGGCAGGCAGCAGAGACAGGAGAGGGGACAGCAGAGCGGGAGGCCCTGCCGCCGGGTTGCTGGTCCCCGGGGCGTGCGCTCCGGCACGGCTGCCGGCAATCGCCATCCCAGCCCTGCGGAAGCCACTCAGCATCAGCAGCGTTCTCGTACCCATGGGAATCAAAAATCAGTCCAGGCTCTTGAAGCAAAACTCATTTTCAGCTGAGTGTCTCGATTATGCACAGCAAACAGATTAAATGCAAAGCACTGCCTTACTTTATTGAGAGATACATAACTGCATTTTGACTAGCTGTGCGGCTTGGAAAGCCAAAGCAATACTTTCAGTCAAGACCACAATCATTCCTAATAATGTTGCAATAAGCAAAGAGACTTTACAGCGCCACCAATTTTAATGGCAGCTCTCAATCTTCTCCTCCCAGTCAGGACACTTACTGATTTCTCAACAGTATGGATTTAGGGGTCCCCTTTCCAATTATAAACAGGTAATTTTGAATTTCAACTTTTTGCTGTATTAGCTACTTGCATTGAAGGGCTTGTGATAAAAATCATCCCCCTTGTCCACCAAGTTTATAATAATCTTTGGCCATCTTTTATGCTTTTCTTGGCTTTTGCCTTCTACAATTTTGGCTTTGCTTTTGAAAGACTCAAAGCGCTGCAGATGTTTATGTCTGTTTATATACGTGCATGGTGTGTACGTGTGCACATACACCCATTTTAGCATGAGCAAAAATACAATGCTTAATTTTTAACAGTTTTAATTTAAAAATATTTGGTAGCCAAGGTTTTTGTGAAATTAAGAAAGTGTCAAAGTAACAACTGCTTGCCAGCACGGAGCACCGTGTTTGCTGTGCTTCCAGGCCAGGAGAAGATACTCACAGTCTCACCGTCCTGTTTTGCTTTCTTCATTTCCACTTGGGACGCTCCTTGTAATTTTTCTCCTCTTCCTTTCATCGTGTGCATGTGCTGTTTGATGCGCTGTTCCAGTTTCTTTCCTCTGAGGGATCTAAGTAAACATGGTGAAATTATTATTTCAGTTGCCTTATACCTGCTGAATAAATGCATTCACTGTACTTTACTTTTTTTGTGCTCATCAGCCCTGTCTGGCCATAGCCATGCTATCTGTAACCACCTCTCTTCCATATTGTGACACAGTATAATATAGTGTATTTTTCCTTAAAGGTGATTAAAAATGTCCTTGATTTCCAGCCATCTGGTCAGTAGCTATGTCCCGAGATCACCAGCTGGAACGTGCTTGTACAGTTAGTCGAGGTACAGCCTCGTATAAAGATACGCTCATTTTTTGAAGTACAGAATGGAGCAACCCAACACATCCGGTAATCAGAGAAACAAACAGAACATTTCAAGCTTTCCCTGTATATGTTAAAACCAAACAGAAAAAAAATCCTAAAACTTAATTTGAATACTTTCTAAAAATAGTGTCAGACATTTTACAGGCTCTTAAAAATTTGGGACATGTTCATACCTCTTCCCCCCACCTCTTTTTTTTTTTTTTTTTTTAAAATAACCAACCCTCTCGTAACGAAGAATGACTCCAAGTATTTCCCAGCCCAGGTGACAGCCTAGAACAACTGAGACAAGCACGTAACCTCACGCGCCAGGCTGAGCCTGTCCCGGTGAGGCCATCAATCCAGCGGGATTTGTTCAGTTCATTGTGCAAAAAGGACCAGAAATGCTCAGTTTCTCATCAGCCCTCTGGCTCGCACTCGCTGCATTAAGATGATATAGAGATACTATAAAATAGTTGGTTTATTATTAAAATAGGCTATTCACATAATGAGAGTTGCTTTAACAGCATGCTTCTTGTCCTGGTATGGCGTGGTACACGAAGGAGCAAATGCACGTGGCTCAGGCACAAGTCCTGAAGCACTGGTGATTATCTTCCAGAATTTCTTTTTTTTTTTTTTTAAAGTAATCCTGGAATTGAGTTTTTATTTCTCTTAGTCACAGTGTTTGTTGATTAGGGTGCAAGATTTTTTACTTCACAGGATAGCAAAAAAGAAACGAATGCTTCCATATGAACAAAATCAAATGCAGGTCATCACCAGCGTTAGGTAGGAAGAGTTTATGATCTTATCTTTTCAGCACTCACCTTGTGGCTTCAACTTCTACTTGCAGCAACCTTTCTTCCATTATTTCAGGTGCACAGTCCTGTTCCTCAGCTCGCTCTCTCGCGGTGCAGTAACCGATGTTGTCAGTAGCACACGGTGCGTTTCTTGGTATCTACAGCAAAATACAATGCTGACACGTTAAACGGAAGCGATTGCAATTAACAACTGGTTTCATGCTGAAATTACAGATGTTGTAAAGGCTGTTGCTCGCTGAAGTCGTGGTCGGTGACCAGCGACTGCTGGGGAAACGCTGTGAGCAGCGTGGGGCTGCTGCCCCCCCAGAGAGCTCCGGCCGGGGGCAGCCAGCAGCAACGCGGCGAGCACCACGCCACGCTGCGGGGACCCGCTCGTAGGCAGGCGCTTTCCGTACATCTCCCCACTCATCACCCAGCATGAACACGCTTCCATTTCTGAACGAGGGTTTAATACAGAGGCCAGCAAATCAAAAACCAAAGCTGCGAGAACGCCTGGCTTGAACACCTTTTTTTTTTTTAGTAAAATAATACAATAATGACGCTGTGGAGGCCAACGGGAGCTGCATAATGACAATGCTCGTGAGTTCTGCTGAGGCTACAACGGCTGAAGTCAGGGTCCTAGGACTGAATTCTGCATCCTGTACTCCTATGTTTTTATTGCCTTCAATTAAGTTGTAACATTCACAGATAAAATGTGATATTTATTGCTTATTTACTTACAAGAGTCTTGTTCCCCCAAGAGCTGGGGGGGAAAAAAAACAACAAACAGATAAAACAAATCTGTTCAAATTATTTAAATTCAGATTAATGCTGGTGCTTTCCGTAAACTCCTATCACAAAGCGAAAAACTTAAAAATACTCCTTAATGGCTTAGGAACAAACCACGCAGACCGGAGCGGCACCCGCCCTCCTGTGCGGGGTCGGTAACCCTGCCACCCAGTTCCACCTTGACCTCCTCGGGTCTGTTAAAACTCGCTGCACCGACAGCCTTGCAGAAACACTCGACTTCGGTCTGCGCGGTTCGTTCTTCTCCTGGGCCATTACAAATCCATTCTGGCCCAATTAAACACGTACCTGCGCATTCGGGCGTTCAGCAAACAGCCTTAGGGCGCCACGACATTTTACGCTGCTTGGCTTACACCACCATAAGAATTTTTTTCTCTGAAACAGTTTTAAAACCAGTTGGTGTTTTAGAGGTGGCGATCACAGCAAGTACCAGGCCTGGGTGAAAAGCAAGCCTGGCCAGCCGTGCCCGGCCGGCAGATCTGCTCCGAGGGAACTGAGCTCCCTTTGTTGCTGTGTAATCAGATGGTTCAGCAACCGCTATGGACACGTGAATTTTATCCCCCATAGAAGCACAGAATGGCTTTATAAAAGGTGCTCGGGTCTAAAGATATCAAGGTGGTGGCGGGCATGACAGCACACAAAGTTTAGGATGAAAAAAAAGGGGAAAAAATTGGGAAATGTATAGATACATTTTCAAATCTAGAATAAGGTACTAATAGCAATGCTAATTGGCCACATATTCTGTCTTTTCCCATTCTATCCTATCTTGTTTTTTTCCAGGCAGATATGCATTTACCTTTAGTTATAGCTGAAAGAGGTATTTGCTTGATCTCATGTTACTGAAGAACAGAAAATGACTTTCACCTGTAACTTCAGTATTCCGTGCCTAGGAGCCCGTGGGAGACAGCTACCCTGATGGCATATGTCGTGGCAATCCCTAACGATGCCAGAGCTTCAAGAACGTGGTTCAATGGCATAAAATTGCATTGAAGAGTTATCAAAGAAGTTACAAATTAGCTTGGGGTGGTCAAGTTCATAAAACTGCCATCCGTCCCCCTGTGGGACTGCTAACCCAAAACCTTCACCAATGTGGCAGCACCACCCTTGGGGATTACTTGAACTGATAAGAAGAAACAACTGAAGATGTTTTGGCACTATTTTTTCCATTTAACTAGGTCCATTTGGTGGAAAAGCTTTGGTTTTAAAAACGTGTTTCTGAGAAAGCGTACTTAATGTATTTTCTCACAGACTGGCTGCGTACGCATGTGGCAACACTCTGCGAGTCCAACCCTTGGCTGCAATGCAAGGAAGGGATCACCAGAGCCTGGGAAAAGGGAGGCCAAGCGCGTGTTTTCTAATTATGTTAGACAAATCTGGGGAGCAAAACTAGGTGGGACAATAGGGCCACTTGGTGAGAAAAGAGCAGTTCCAGGAGAGAGGGTAGGAAGAGGCTCGGAGGAGCCGACACCTTGTATTTGGTTACAGAAGGGCACCTTCAATGTCCTCCTCTGCCCCAGCGAAAAATCAGCCGGCACCCTGCTCTTACAGATGTCTGCCAGATGTTCTGCCCACCAGGCTGCACAGTCTCCCTCTCTTTACATCAGTGGATATTCCGTTATTTATAGAATGCAGCTCAACAGCCTTGTGGAGTCACTTGTGGAAGAGCCAAGCCAAAGCCCTACCTCCACGTTCAACTCCTCGCATTCCCAGAACCCCAGTCCTCCACACTTGGTTGCAGGGTTAGGCCCTTCCCTCAGCATTTTCCAAATAAAGTTACAAAAACATTTTGGTTTTGTTCTGCCAGGCTGAACGCCTTTAAAAACTCAAAACTATTCTGTGAAGTCAAATTACTTCCCAGACAAACCACCTTACCTGTACTTCAAGTTAAGATCCCAAGGTTTTGCACCGAGGAAAACGATTGCAGTAGATTTGAAATATTTCATAGGCACTTCATTTTTCTCAGTGCAAAAGCTTACCTCCAAACTGGCTTCCAATAAAACTGCCAATTATATTTTAATAGTACTGCCTGTGACTATGCTTCTGTAACAATACTGCTGCAAAGAAAGTCAATCAGGAGGAGAATGCTCTAGAGCAAATCCAGAGCCATCCCTTGTAACATTATCCATTATGGTGAAGACAGAGCAGAGGGAACATGGCACGCTCACACAGATTTGACACGTATGCACAAAAGGGGCATTTACCTTTGGGAAAGTCAAGGTATGCAATGGCAACCACAAGCAACCATTACTCACCTATCCATGCCTTTGCCATAATACCTCAAAACTAGGATTCTAAATCCAAGACAATCCCATAATTTTAGGAAAAATACTTTAAGTAAGAGGAGCTGCCTTGTATCCCCCCCCCATTCAACAAGAACAATTTGAAAACTAAAATCTTTAGGGTGAAATAGAGAAATATTCTCTGCAACACTCAAGGAATATGAAAACTGCTTCTAACAAGATGAGCAGAGAACAAAGAAATACGCTGAACGTGAGATCAAAAATTAAAGACCGTTGATATAAACGTATGAGAACGTGTGGCAAAGCTCTTAATTTCAGTATTCATCAGGTATTAACGTGGAGGACAGTAACAGAGGAGCCTCAGAGCAAGCGCATCCTCCGGTACGCGGTCCTGCGGTGCCATCTCCCGTTCAAGATGTGCACACACAAGCATCCCCCCCCAGGAACACTCAGCTCTGCTGCGTCTGCATCCTGTACGTTTATGCCATTCTAAAGCCATCGTTTGTTATCACCGAGTATGCGTACCACTGGTATCATTGTGGGTACCTAAATGTGGTTTGGTTTGTTTTTTTTTTTTTTCCAAGAAGAAAAAACTTTTACAGGAGGAATTCAGGAATTGTTTTCTATGAGTGAATGCGTTGTTCTCCCCATTTATTTACATGGGAACATGGAAGAGAAGAATGAGGAATATTTAAATATATCACGTAGTGATATACTTACTCCTCCTCGTCACTCAAAACTCAATTCTGTTCTACGCTAACCACATTCCTGCAGTCCTAAAAACAATTGTCAGGTTGGCCAAAACGAAGACCTTCGTACCTAGAGAAAGCAGACTGCACAGCTTCAACAGGATAAGCGGAACCCCCCCGGGAGCTGTTATCCATCAGGAAAGTTCTCAGAACTGCAGCAGGAATTCAGCTCCTAAGTTTTCAGTAAAAAACAACCTGGGTGTTCAGCTCTGACCCCTACTGTTCACAGCAGAAAGATGCATTTTTCTCACATGGCCTGCATCTGGCCACGCTCCTGCTCTGAGTATTGGGAAATTACCCTCGATGTTGAATATTGCTACGCAGCAAAGAGCTGCTGGAACGGTCGCACTGACATCACCAGCTAAAAGTGAAGAGAAAGCAGGGAATAAGTGACCTGCGTTGGTTTGAGCCGTACACACAGAAGGAAAGTCCATGCAAGATTAGTTAAGCATAGGTATTATTAATCCTACCCAGTAAGCAGACTGAGCTACTGGTGCCAGTAAAGGCACTGGTAAAGCACCACTGGTGGCTTCATGACAACCCAGCTGCAGCTGACCCGTCCCTGCTCTGCAGCCCACCTCGCCTGCGCACGCAGCAGCTGCCCTGCAAACCTCTCGGCACCACAGCAAACCTACTTTGCTTTACTTCTGTGGTAAGGCTGGCCAGAGACATTATCCCAGCCAGAAGCATTACCTTTATGTATGTATTTAACTTCCAGGACAGTAAAAGGCAGCGATGAATAATCACAGTCTAAGAAGATCAGGTTAAAGTGTCTGGAACTGAAACTTAGGTAGCAACTCTGTTGAAGATGCACCAAGAGGAATAAAATCCTGCTCGTAGCACTCTTCCAGCCATCAGTTCCAAAACGTTTTAGTATTACATTGTATATAGTATCATACAGAAAAAAAAAAATAATCTATTTAAATCAAAATTTCTATTTTGCTAAAGTAACCAAATCTGATCTTTAGCACGGCCGCTCAGTGGGAGGAAAGCGCCTGCCGACACACTGCCACCTTACCCACAGGCTGCCTCCGGCCCGTTCCCAGGGCTCTGCAGGGGAAGCTAAGGATGAAGAAATACTGTTTAATTGGTGGAAAGCCTCACACCACTGGTGAGTCGAAAGGTGAAGAAGGGCTGTATTGCCATGAACAAACTGCCCGAGCCAGAAGCCCAGGCACCGGCAGAAGGTGAAAACCGGAGACGCCCCGGATCGCCCACGTCAGGCGCCTGCCTTTGCCTACGCGCCGGGAGCCGGGGCCCTGGCGTCGGCACCTATGTTAGATGCCAAACCTATGTGATCTCCTGTCCGATAGCTGCAGTGCAAAAAGACGTTTCTCTGAGCACAGATGCATTTAGTAACATAATTTGGCTTAGTTTCAAAAATCTGAGTTTTTAAAAAAAAAAAAAAAAAGGAAACAGTAAAACCCCAGTAAGCTGGAAGGGTGGCTGCTTTGTTTTCACTTGTAAGATACGCACAAAAAATTGTCTGGTCGTGTCAGATGTTGAACTGCAAGTTTCCCTACATTTCTAGAAAAGTTGTAATGTGTCATACAAGGGATCCTTTTTATCATTTGGGCACCAGGTATTGCTAAGCAGGTATCAGTCAAATGCAACCCTAAACCTGTACAAAGCCCCTTTTTATCACTGAGGGATGTCATTCATTTTAATTTGTAACCTACTGACATTCCAGAAAAATTCGGGTGCATTTCTACAGTTCCAGGGTCAGAAGTAGTATGCGCAGCAAGCACGAAACCGAGGTGAAAGGATTCTCCACAGCAAGAGGAAAACCCTCACAGCATTCCCCGCTCCTTCAGCACCCGTCACCGAGTGCCTTACTCGGGGTCTACGTCACAGCTCGTTTTCACACCAGAGCGCTGGTGGAAGCACGTGCACTCATTTTCAGCATCTCATCTGTGTTATAAGGAATGAGAACCTAATGACAAAACTAAGGGGATCATTTTTTTGAGATTTTTGTTTTAACGTTTGTTACTTTGGGGGGAAAAACCAAACAACTTTTCAAGCCTTTCATATACACTCAGAAAGAGCCAGAAGCGAGGTCCCCTCCTTTCCCATGCCAGCGTTTACAAATTCCCAGAGGAACCAGAAAATCCAGCCGACTTCAAATTCAGTTTGGCAGAGGCAATACCTCATATTGGAGGCGTTCAATAATTTAAAAAACCACATTCCGACATACACACTTCTGTTTTAACGCCTCCAAGCAGCCTGATTATTGGAGCCACTACAGATCTGGAATAGCAGTTTGAAGGATCTGGCAACTCCCACACGGCACATGGGGCTGCAGCACTTCACGCAGGAGCCACAGACCACATGGGTATTTCAGAAAGGGCCTGCAAAGCCCTTGCCAACGTGCTGGCATTTAAAGTCCTGGCTTTCTCTTTTTAAGTTTTTCATTTAAATATACGGGCTATAGAGGAAATAAATCAGGGTGTATCATTAACAGGTTGTTTTTTGCAGTGCCCTACCTTGCTATTTTCCATTACATACCATATCTGCTTCCGTCGGTGAAAATCTACACATCTCTCTTTTTTCTTTCATCAACTTCACTTGGCTGCGCCATTCCTGAAGCATTTCTCTATTGCTGAAAAAGTTAATTTATATCCAACTTTTAGAGCCATAATTGAAGAGGTGAGTGTTAACTGCTTTTGTTCACATGCTGAACGCAGTAGGATACTTACTAGACATACTGGTTCCCAACAAAGAGAAACAGAATACCAGGGGCCTTGCCATGAAACATTAACTGGAGGAAGAGGAGAACTGCAAAGACCCACCCTCACTTCAGAGGAGGAGCAGAGCAGTAAGAGCAGGAGACGGGTTCAGACAAAAGCCAAGCAGAGTAAAGGAACTGCTCAGGGGACTGGGAACAAGCTAGCCGGTTCACCTCTGGGCTATAGTTAAACTTGGCTAAGTTTAGATACTGAGTACACTGGCGTGAACATAAAGAAGTAGACAGTTGTACCACAAAAAGTTCTACTGGATATCATAGTCTGACCCATCAGATTTTTAAGGTTCATCAATAAAGGTCTTGTTAATATGATGTCTACTCCGATTCCGAACATCCGCAGTGATTCTCCAGATCTTCTTTGTTTCAGGCCTAAGTCTCAGGCTGCTTCTCCCTGTACCGCCATTGCCTGGCACATACACCGAGTAATCCTCCTTCAATTCCACTGCCTCTTTAAAAATACTTGTCAGCTACAATAATGCCTAATAAATTAACAGTTTAACAAACAATAGACTTTGTTCCCAGTCTCGCTATAGATGCTTTCCTACAGTCTTCCCAGTATTTTCCTCTTGACCTCTATAGTCTGCCTGTAACTGTTCATTAAGCTAAGGAATGCTGCAAGAAGCCAAACGAGCACTTCGTGTCAGCATCTCCCTGAGAACAAATGAGGGTCAGAAAAGAAGGCAGCCACGATTCAAAGGCAGGGCAGGTTGTGGCACGTGAAAGCTCAGCTTTCGTTCCCAGTGGTCACTCTGCTGCCGTGCACACAACTCACAGTAGAAGCAGGCTCATTTGTACTGGCTCTAGCCCAAACGATCGCTCGCTGCCCAGCCACGAGCACCTAGATTCACATTTCTTAGGAGCGGGCATCCTGCTCAACCGGCAGCGTTCCCTGCCTGGCTGGAAGGGAAGGGGAGACAAGAATTCCCTGGCCTTTCTTCTCTCCTCCTGGTTTTCCCCTCTCTCCCGGTGCAGGGATTCCCAGGGAGCACCAAAGCACACCAGGTTTAACCCAAACTGCTGGAGCACAGAGCTGCACTTTGTGTAGCCCCCAAACCCAGGGCATTGCCCTTTCGTAATACAGCCACCTGGAGCTGCCAGGAATGCCAGGGAGATGCCTTCGTCCTGTAACACAACTTTTGTAACCCCAGTTACAAAAGAAAAAAGGCATTAAGACGATACAAATACTGCCTCATTGCTCGGGTCTAGTCTGTAGTAAATGGGTTGATTTCTGAACAGCAGTCCAAATGCATGCATGCAGTGGGAAAACATGCAGGGATATAAACACGTTCTTCTAGGAGAATTTGCTCAATGCATACACTTTTTATACCCTGGATATATCACTGGTTTATGCCATACACAGAGTTTGCCCCCTAGCTGTAGTCTTCTGTCAGCAAAGATGAAATTAAATTTAGGTGTACATGAAATGTAACATATGAATTCACTGAAGCAGATTCATTTTCTGCTCAATTGGAAGGGGAATTCATGGAGTCCCATGGCTGAGTTGGTAAGAAGCTTGGTACATTGCCTTTCTTGCTGCCTTGGAGCAGCGTATTTTGTACAGAAAAGCACTCTGTATTTCCCCTTGTAGTGTGAAACACTTGAAATTACTTCTTTCCTTATAAACAGCCAACTAGGCAATCTATTAAGAAGCTAAGCAGCAACTTCTAAAAGACAATGACATTGCAGTACTTGCCTTTTCCTTTGTTCAGATAAAGCTTGTTCCTCTTTCAGCTCCTTTTCTGCTACTGATCTGCACTTTTCAGCTCGCTTTGCCCGAATTGTCCTATCAAAGGATAGAGACTTGATAAATTCATTTCTCTGTGTGGACATCCTCCTTTTAAATTGGACAGTTTGATATTGTTAATTAAACACTACACAGAAAACTAAGCACATCTAATGATGGTGATATACACACTCTACACCGGTTTTTATCTACTAGCAATCCTGCATCCGAGCAGTCTGGTTTAATTCAATATAACCATGAAAATATTTAAAGTAGAAAACGTATTTAAGCAATTTACCAGATTAATTACTTCACAAAACCCACTGCAAGCCTAAGGTTGTATTGTGAGGAAAAAAGTAAGCATAAACCGCGAATTCTGCAAGATTCTGTGGATACCTCAAGAACAAAACCCCCTAAACCGTGAGAGTATCAATATCAACCCGTGTGTAAAACATACACCATAGACAGGGAGAAGAGGGAGAAGCAGGGCGATGCCAGGTCTGAGAGCTGGCGGTGAGGCCCGGGGCGAGGACGGGCGGGCAGCTCCAGGCTCTTGTCCCCTAGGAAAGCCTCACCGTGACCGCAGAGCCGAGGCAGTGCCTCGCCACATCCGTGCAGCGCCGGTCACCGAGATCTCCCCCCATCCCTTCCACGCTCATTAAGCACGCGGCTTTTTGCTGCTGACTTACAGTATTTTAAGTTTTCTGGGAGTGACATCAGAGAGGTGGAGGGAGGCAAACGCAACAGGATGAGGAGCAAAAGAGAGAAGGCAAGGAAGAAAGTTCACAGAAAATATGAAAACGCCTTCCTGTCTTTGGTTGACATCTGAAACCCAATCAAACGGTCAGTAGTTTACAGTATCAGTCAGCTCTAGTTTATTAAAATCTAGTGCTAATAATAATTTTTAAGTAACAATAAAAAACATTCCCGAATATTAGGGGGGAAAAAAATCACTGCTATTATGGTAAATACTAAAATAGTTGGACAAAAAAAATACGATTAAGGACATTTCCAGTGCGTTTATTCTCTCTTTTACACAAATCCTCTTTCAGAAAGGATTCACCAACAAATGCTCCCAAATAGGGTTTGCATTATTTGCATATTGTCAAATATGACAAATAAAGCATTTATTAAATGCTTTTTATGCAAATGTAAGGAAATTTAACATATTATCTTGTATTTATACCAAGTTATTTATCATACTGCATATACTGGAAATGAAAAATTAAGGTACCTGCAGGATTCTACAGCCTTCGTTACCCTGTATTATAAAACTCTATTTCAGAGGAATGAATCTGGACATTCAAGAGTACAGTTATCAAAATAGGAATAAAAAAAAGGAAGTAAATGAGAAAATATAAGAGAGTGGTTTTTAATTTTGGAGAAAAAAATATTTAAGAGAATAGAAAATGTAAGTTGTTTTGTATTATATATACGTATGTCAAAAATACCATTTATTCATCAGACGTATCTGGCAATGAGTCTAATGATGCATATTAAGCTTTTATATTTTCCAGCGGAAACGCGGAGTTTTCCAGCACTTGCAAGATCCTTCTCACATACCACTGCGTGGAGCTTAGTCACCTGCAGAGACCAGCTGACTCGGAGCAGAGCTGTTCCTTCCTTCTGTGGTTTTTCCCTGCTTGAGGAAAATCATGGATTGCACCTACACGTTTGTCAGCAAGAAATTCTTCCTTTTCGACTTTTATAATTTCTTCTTTCAGCTTCTGGAATCTGAGCTTTTCCTCTTTGTTAGGCCACTCCTCTGACAAATCCAGACTGGACTGCAACAGTTCACTTAAGTTCAGCTTTTCAACAGGTGGCATTTCTATTGGAATGAAAGGGAGATTACTGTCAGCCTGTACATCAAGTGAATTAACTTCGATTTTCCTTCCTAAGCAAAACACAGTGGTTAAATAGTGTCACTCAATCAATCAATCCATCCAACAGAAGCAGGATTTGTTGGTCTTTTTTTTTTTTAATACGTATTTTATGCTCAAAGATTTTTCACAAGTTTAAAGCAATTTGTGTTCCGGAAGAAACCAAGAGTTTACTGATGAACATGAGCAGGACGGGGGCTTCCTTTTGGTTGACAACTTGTGTATCGTAATTTGGTAAACTCTTCGCCCAGCTTGCTATCAATGCCACCGCGCAGCAGCTGGTTCAACGTTCAACGTCAAATGTACTGTATAAACGACAGTGATTTCTGAAACGGAGGAGGACGTGAAAGTGGAAAATCCCAGCTTTATACTGGCATCTCTGCGCGGAAGAAAAACCAGAGGAAATTAAGACTCACGTAATGCATGTACATACAGGGATTGAGTTAAGGCTGTATATAACCCTAGCTTTTTCTCTCACTTCATTTTTCTGCAGCATTTATAGCCTGCCAATGTAGATTTGGGTATAAATAAGTATTACGTGAACTGTGTATGACTGAATTAAAGATAGAGTTCTCTGCATGATGAATAGGAGTTAAAAATATGTTCCATGCATCAGAGGAAGTAAAAAGGCAAAGCAAACAGATACAATAATCATTAACATACTACAAGTGCCTAAATGCAATCTGTGAGTCAAAACAGGGAAGATCTTTTAACATAATCAATTTAAATATGTAAAGTAATGTAACGATGAAAACTGAAGTACTGATGAAAGCTCTAGCACACCTTGCATTTCACCAAAACGGGCATCTCAGGTTAAACAAATTTAGCATTATCTCAAATTACACCTTTATAGGTATTAATCTACACACACAACTGAGCTTTGGTATTTCCACGACGGTGATTAATCCTAGGGTACGTCTACGCCCCACTCCAAAGCGTGACTTAGGCTGACGTACACAAACCACAGTCACCAGGGAGTTCTCAGGGCACCCACAGAAGTGCCAAGCGCAGCAGTAGCTGACCACCACAGAAGTCATCCACTTTTCTGGGTAGGTCTGTACCCTAGACCTTCCGCTGCCCCAGCAGTACCCGCCACAGCCAAACACATCGCAGCTCACCTCTGACCGTGGTGTTGAGGCATGGTAAGGCACCCAACGGTTTGGTTCTATATGAGCTATAGACTCACGAGGTTCCCTGAATCCTAGAGAAGAGACACACTGGATTTCATCTCCCTCCTCTTCTCCCATTTTAGAGAAAAAGCATTATTCCAAGGTACATTCTGTTATCCTCTCTGCATGAAGTATGTATATACTACTTCTTACACACTGCGCTCATCCAACATGAACAGATGGGCCACGTGGGAGGGAGCAAAAAACTCCTGCATATTACAGAAGGTTCCCAAACTTCATGTGCATGCCCACAGATTCTAAATATTAAAGTCCACGGGATTGTTTGTCTTTAAATGCACCACGATCCAAACTACCATTAAGCACGGGAACACAATTAAGTCACAATGCTGTTCCAGAGCCTAACTGAGAACGGTTTTGTCATTCTAATCTATTGCATTTGAATAAAAGAGGACAGAATGCAACCCCACATTCAAATGCAGACAAAAGTCAGCAGAAAAAAAATGTTTTTGATTTGTTGTTTTGAAGAACACTGACAAAACCCTCAAAATTTTCAAAATTTTGTATCGCTGAAGGGGAGTTTAAAACCAAAATAACTAACCATAGTGTTTCAAGTACATTACTCGTTTATTTGGCAAGGAAGCTGTAACAAATGCCCAAGGGAACCTGGGAAAGCAGCTGTAAGAGTCCACTCCACACCACCACCACCACACGACCGTCAGCGACTACTCTGCTGCTTCCCCACCAAAGCTCTCCCTGCACCCTCTGCCTGGCAGGGGGGTTGGCTGTAATTAATTTGCACTTGCTACAGCGAGTCTAGAAAGCCATCTCTGAAAAATAGCACTGGTTCACCTCACAGAGGGAGATAAACAGATAAAAAGGAAACAGCCTGTTTTCAAAGCCTGCACATCGTTAGGAAGGAAATCAAGAAAGCCTCTTTCAGCTCATTACCGAGCTCCTAGCACTCCCCCAGCGTTCCGAGTACAGCACGCAAATACCCTCGCCCAGATGTGCCCAGGATGAGCACCCCCTCCTGCTCAGGGGGTTTGCTACTTTAGTCTGACACAAAACAGATGTGATTTTGTTACTACCCTACATTTTTTTACTTTAGGCAACAATTAAAAATGCTCAAAGATAAATTAATTTCCTAATTGTAAGGGGGAGGATTCATATCAATGAGCACAGTAAGAATCTGTACTCCACTGCCCAGAAGTCCTGCTTCAGTTTTGTGTCATTTGCTCACTCCACTTGAGCGCTAGAGAAAGCTTAGTTCAACTAGATAGAAGCATTCTGATGCATTTCGGCCATGATTAAGGATTTGTTACCAAAATACTCTGAAAATCTCTAAAGGGCATAATTTTGAATATCCAAGGGCTGCATTAGCTCTCATTGAAAATGAAGGGTAAATGTTTGGCATTTTATTCCCACTCCCCAGTGTTTTTCCTGTTTCGATTCTAAACGTTATCCTGCTGTTGATGGAAATACCAAGTGAACACCTACGCTTGGCGTTAGGCCTGTGTCCAGAAAAACAAACATTAGCTCCAACTACATTAAGCACAAATGAAACGAAGAGCTTTTTTCCCTTTCATTTCAGTACTCTTTGTAAATGAACGTGGCACCACGCACCAGTAAACATGGCAGATTTTTGCTGTGCCTTCTGCAGAAGTAAGTTAAATGGCCAGCATATGTTCCTATATTAAAATGCTAGTATTTAACAAAAAAAACCAATCCAAACCACTTAATGAAGCTCAGCCGCTTCCACAGGCCACTGATTACCTTCCTAGGAAGAGGACATCTCTGATTTTCTTTCCTAACGTTTAGCAATGGCCTGTGCTGATTCCTGCAGCGTGGGCAATGCTGTGAAATGCACAACTTTGGGCTCTAGCTCTGTCATTATGACTAGATTAAAAATTAAACTAGGTCTGGGACTTCTAAAACAGGAAAACACATTTAAAAGAGCAATCTTACTTCTTAAAAGGTCTGTTTTATCGTATCACTGGTTTCCTTCCTGGAAGAGCCTGTCATTTTTTTCCACGTGATGAATTTGCACTAATTCTGATAGGATGTGGCTCGAGGCAGGTATTGGGAACGCTTCCTGCAGGCAGGTGCTGGGCTTGCTTCCTAGCTCACCTCTTCCAGTTAACTTCATTCCTGACCTGCCATAGCTCTTATCCCACACGATCCTTGTTTGAGGAGGTAGCAAAATCCGTGTGAAGCAAACAAAAGGTGGTCTGAAACAAGCCCTGATTTAGGTCTTGCAAGGGAATGGTTTAACTTGCCAACCCACCGAGCTCCTTAGCGTCTCTGATACGCCATGTCAATTGGCCTGCAGGCTGCGTTGAAAGTTCGCTTGCAAATACAAAAGCCAAGCGAGGGGGATAATACAGACGGTACCTTAGTCTGTAACGTCACTTGAGATCCTGATGACTTAAAATGTTAAGCAAGCAGATTTTAAGGTGTTATGCGTGCTAAAATAAATGTCCACTAATATGGAAAAAATCATATAAACATTAAACACTGGTAACGCAAATAAAACCTGTCTATATAGAAAAATGCATGGCTTGCTCTCACGTCACGCTAAAGTGTCGTGAAGTTTGAAACAAGAATTAATTATAAACCAAGTCTTAAAACATGAAGACAGTAATCACGTGGAGTTCTGGAAATTTTGCGCATGTCATTAAAGGGAATGACACCATCATGGAACTGAGATTAATTAAAAAAAAGTAATTACCTTTACATCGGTATTTTGACTTCATTTTCAGTATCATGGTATTTTGAGATGATATTTTTATATTTCACCATATCACTTAGCATTTTAAGTAGCTCATTCATACTCTGAGTTTACTGCATTCCCTTTAATGATATCACATTTTAACACCCCTGATTCCAGTCTGATACTAATGGTATCCGCAGTAATTAGCCTTCATTACAGGAAAGCTTAAGTATGAGAAGATGTCTTTGGTGGGAATATGCCCAGCATTTCTATTATTAATGACTTCTGGAATCTATCGGACCATAAACGATGCAAATGGCACCGCATCTTTTCCTCTCCGCTGACAGCTTCTTAGTTTTGCCCTCTTAATGTAAATTTATAACTGCAATACTGGGGGAAAAAAGGAGGAAGCATGAGAGCAAATTGTGCTTGTCTTTGAAGAACGTGAGCTCAAACACAGTATGAAGACACAGAAAACACTATCAGGCTTCTGGTATGTGGATGAACAGTATCAAGCAGCTTGTAAAAATCAGTGATGGTGTATTTACAGCGCACTAAATTTTTTAACAAGAAGTGGGTCTGCGCTTCAGACTGCGTACAAATCTGATAACTACATCCCCACCTTCCTTATGTCACACAGCCAGACAGAAGGAATTTCCTCCATCCATATTTCCTCTTGCCTCGTGCAAAGGCCGAGCGGACCGGTGAGCCAGAGCAGGCAGAAAGCTGGTTCTGCAATCCGCCTGCAGCTGGCTGAAATAGAAACTACACTGACCTGTCTGTAATTTTATCAGCTCCACCTTTTTTCTGTAAGCCAGGTACCACATTTCCATTTTTTTCCACAGTCTTCTGCTAATTAAGTATTCTCTTCTGTTTCCCCAAGATCTCAATTTCCCCTACACCCCCTATAAAATGTCATCTACCTGCATGCTTATCCCCTCTACTGCTCCTGTGAAGTGCCTGGCACGTGCACCAACCATTCTTCATCTCAACGAAATGGCCCAACCTTCTGTTCATGCTCCTTCTCTGCTGATTCTGAAGAACAGCTTCTCTGAAACTTCGTCTTCTGTTTCTCTAACGACATCACATGTAATTAAGGCTTCCTCTTATACAAATGCAACCTCTGCTTCTCCACTTAGGGGTTTAAGATTCAGAGTTTCATTTTTTTCTCACAGTGCTGAAGCATTTGTTTTTCCTCATTTATCCCAGCCGGCAATATCCCTTTCAGATACACAGCTGGATGACACCCATTAGCGGAAGAGCCCACAAGGAAAGCATCCCTTGCGTCACGCTTTTTCCAAAACAAAGGACAGTAAGTGCACACAAATGCATCTCCAACATACCTGAAGTGTCTGGCTCCATACAGAGTTCTCTTCCTTTCCCAGAATCCCGAAGAAAGCACAGGATGGATTTTAATCCCTTTTGTATGACATCTTTAGGTGGAAATTCAAGGGGGCAGTGTCTCAGATTCAAGGCTGTCAGCGAAGTTAAGTTTCCTGTGAAAACAATGTGATTTAGCAAACACAGAATCATGGAACAGCCCAGGTTGGAAGGGACCTCAAAAGGTCACCGGGCCCAACCTTTCAACATTCTGAGAGACGGGTGAGTTCTCAGATATATACAGTAGTTGAGTCAAAGTGAACGACTGGTATTTACTGTGTTGATGATAATTACCATCATTACATTACTAGCTAACCAGTACAACCCCTCAGCTGCTGATCTTACGCTTTTACTCATAAATGAATGGCATTTATGGTGTTCAGAAATCAGGGGGTTTACCCTGTATTAATTTTTTAATATGAAAGGAAAGGCATTAAAGATTTTAACTAAAGTTTTCCTCCTTTTCTTTCTAGTGCGTTGTTCTGATTTTCTGCTGCTGAAGTCATTGGGTCTATGTTACTCCTCACTCGGGCCTCACCATTAGCTGTCCTTGCCCAGGAAAACAAAGGGCCACCACCCCACCATCCCTCCACAAGAAATGAGAGCGACGTAAATCTTTAGCCTCCCGAGGGCTACTGAGTTCCTGCATCCCGCAGGCCTGCCGCAGCCTCCTCCTCCTCGCACACGCGGCAGCACACGCAGCACGGGTTACACACGTGACGAGAGGGTGACGAGCAGGGTGGAAGTCACCTGGCACGCTCTGCTCACTGCCTGGTGAAACGGGGACGAAGCGCAGAATACGCACAATCCATTTTGGAAATCAGATCTATGCTGATTATTTGTATTTATAAATATTTATAAATTATGTTCCACAGAAGCAAAAGAAAACTTGCAGAACTAAATACTTCCAGTCAGTTTTGACCCAAATCAAAACACAAAACAGTTGAAATCTGTTAAATCTTTCAACACATAAGGGTACCAAGTCTCTAAAAGAAAGGTAATACCATGTTTTGTCCTGACATTTATTTTAGACTGACATATGGTTTATAATAATGTATTTAGGAAGTGCAGCATTGAAAACAACACAGACAATCTCCATCTAATCAATCAGAATATATTTTTCATATTGTATTATTGGAGGCACACTCTAGATCTCCATTCACAGCTTGACTGTATAGTCTACCCTGCCTCACTTGCTACAGGTTGACTGCTTAAAATTCCGACTGCGTCTATCTGCTTTACTCGTTACAGCATAAAATGGTATATTGGCTCTTTTAAAGTGTTTTTGTAAAACCTTACTTGCAGAAATGACAAATACCGTTACTAATAGCACAGCTATTTCATTTTAAATTACCAGTAATTAAAGCTGAAAGGAATGTTACAAAACAAATTTCACAACGTGATTAACAACTCCATTTGACATTACTTCTCTGGAAACGTCAACTATGGCAGAACTGACAAAGTACACTTAAAAAGAAAGAACAAAAACCAGCACGAGAAGGCAAAGGGCAGCTGACAGAGGCACTGGGGTCCTCGGGGAGCCCAAAAGAGCTCTTCCAACTTCAGCGCTGGGGACAACGGCTGGGTCCTTCTGGGTCTGTCCTCTTGGGGGAGAGACGCGAGACCCCGGAGCACACGGGCTCCTTACATCAAGGAGACAGCATGCACAACCTGCTACGTGTGAAACCACTTCACAGCTCCACAGGAAACTTACTGCAACGTCCCGTTACCGCCACAGAATGCAGATTTGTTCCAATTTCACTGAAATGGAGAACAAACGCACCTAACACTTACTGCTTTTCAATTACATTCTGATTTTTCATTTTCTGTTTTTTTTTGGGCAGCCACAGGGTCAGAGCTGACCGGTAACTTATCAGCAGCCTAAGAAAAATGGAGTTTTGCCATCCCAACACCAACATAGTTACTTACTTGAGAGTGAAGGAAAATTCAGCTCACATCTCAAAAAACATTCAAAATAGACCATAGCTAGAGCTAGAACTCTCAAATTCTAATCAGAATTATTTCTTTGAAGTCTGCTAAAGTTGAACTCAAACCGAGAACCAGTGAAAACCAGAACTGCATGAAATTGCGCTCAGTTTGCAACTGGGGTCATTTAGAGAAACTGAACAGGAATGGGACTGGAAAAATTGTTTGTTGAAATCCCTGAGGAAACACCGAGGTGAAAATTTAATTGCACCGCATGTGTATCACATGCTGGTGGCAAACCCAACGTGCTGTTGTTGCGCCGTAGGTTAAGTTTATGAAGGAACAACACAGAATCAGCCTGCCACCATCCTGCGGAAGGAGACGAGTTCTGAGGAGAGCTCAGAAGAGAGGAATTACCTGGTGCCACAGGTCAAGGCAAATACTTAGGGCAGAGAAACTTGGGGAGGAGGCGGGGGGAGGAGCACAAAGGAAGATTTACTTGACTACAGCTTAGAACAGATCAGCACTGTGGTGTACATACTTACCTTACAGAATAACTAAAGTGCATATTCTTGCACAGAGACTAAATATGCTGTCGTGTAATTATTGCTGTTGGTTTTGCAAAGAACTATATCCACAAAACTCACATGTGAGTGTAGCTCTGTCAAACAAGCAAGCATTCCCAGTGCTCTAAACAGTCGTATTGATTGCTGTCAGTACGGCTTCGATGATGAGGAATGCTGATGTTTGGAGGGTTATTGAATTTACTACATTCTAACAATCTAAAAACAAAAGTTTGCTAAGCGAGCTGCAATTACTGTAATGCCTTTTCATACAGTCATGATTCACAAATTAGAAAATTACTTCAAATAATCATAAAACACAAACGCAGAAATGGAAGAGCTACACTACTAACAAGAAGAAATGGCTTTGAAATGCACCTTGTAAAGAACTATTTGGGAATACAATTAGATTTAAAGTAGTTTAGTATGAAGAAATTAAATCTATTTTTAAACAGAAATGATCAAAATGAATCACACCGATGACTTCAGTATTGGAAAAATGAAATCTCTTTTTTATCTTGCTGAAAACCACTCAGGTTTGAACATGATTCGAATGTAGTGGGGGAGGTACACAGGACATGCAGCTACAGCTCACGCTGCACGACGCAGTGGTGCGCGCTGACTTCACTCGCACGCCTGGGAGGATGGCAAATGGGCACTCTGCCTCTCAGCACCCTTTCCAAAACCTTTTCCTTTAAAATTTAAACTGCATCACCTACTGGCATTCTTCAGCACTGTTCCAGAATCATTCTAAAGAACGCTTCGGGAGATGCATCAATAATATTACCTATCTAGCTCCTATGCAATGCCTTCTTTACTAGGCTCGAGGAGTTTTCCAACAGTATCATCGTCCCTGTTTTACAGCAGAGGCAACTGAGGCGCGGGCAGTCCGGTGACTTACTCAAAGCCAGGTAACTCTGACTTCTCCAGCGAGCCACTGGTAGTCCTGGAAACAGAAGGCACGCATCCCAAGTTCCCCACAACACTGCCCACCTAGTGCACAGTACGCTGGAGCTTGAGATCGCTTTTTGAAACCCATTGGCTGGCAATGACTCTTAATCTTTGCTAAGTAAATTCATAATGCATGATAACCCTACACGAATCAGGTGAGCCAGTATAAATGCTCTAGGAACAGCCACTGGCGAATAACAAAACTGGTTCGTTACCATTCAGACTTCTGCTCCCCTTCCAAAGATTTTTCACTCATTGAACAGGTAGCTTTTAATAATTAAAAGGGTTTTTTTCAATGAGTGAAGGCAAACATTGCACATTCATTCCAGATCTAGATAAAAACGCACCTAATGAATGCAGACTAACAGCTGAGAGACACTTCTCATGGATCATCCTCCAAATTCGTCTCAGTTTACGTTACAAACTTCTTGTTTGGTATCGATGCTACCAGCATCATAAAATTGGTATTCTACTTAACTACGAAAGGAGAAGACCAAGAACCGCAGGACAGTAACTCCAATTTAAGGTAGTGCTGACGCTGCCGGCATTAGCTCCTACTCTGTTTCTTATCTAGGTGGTTACGATGGCAAGCGTACAGACAAGAGAGCAATAGGGAAGGGTAGGAGGAAGAGTGGGCTGGGAATTAGCTCATGAAACATGATTTTGTCAGAGAAAGCTGCCTTGTCAAAACATGAGTGTTTTGTAAAAATACACTAGCTTCTGACAGCCCCTCGCTATGCCACAGCCACAATTCCCTGGTTTTCTCCCAGGTGGACTGCTCGGTGATCTCCTCAGGTCCCCGTGAGCGGAGAAGCCTGCGACGCAAGCTGCCTGGGACGTGCAGGGGACTTGCAAGTCCTGGCAAGCACAGCTCCACCAGAGGGAAATGAGAAGCCTTTAGCAACCTGGATTAAGGCAAATCCTGGCATTACATCTGCCACCCTCTAGCTAAGGTTCAAATCACTGTGCCGGTCCAGCTCTTGCATCACCCACTACATAAGGAGTCAAGTCTGAAGCAGCTTGGCTGCTGCAGAGCAGAGGGAGGCACAGTTCTGCAAATCATGTGTGTACATATACACAGACACATGTATCTGTATATGTTACACGGTGGCAGCTGTGGTATACACAACTGCTAGGCGGCAATGCCATGGACATACAGGCTCTGCCAAGGGAACTGATCGTCCCAAGCAAGGCATGTGGTAGGACAGCATCACCCCAGCCCAACAATCCCGCCAGCCTTATCCAGGATCCCTGTGACCGCTCAAAGTACTGAAGTGGATGTGTGCGAGTGATTAAGGCAAATAATGCTCTAAGTCCTGCTAGCAAAGCTGGCAGAGCAGACCAGCCTGGCCTGGGCCACCCCTACTCAATCAGGGCATCGCTGCACCACTCACTAACGAGCACGCACACAGCTTTGGGAAGCCTGGCTGCAGCCGGCCTCTGCGAATGCCATCTGTCATCACTGCACTGCTGCCCAACAAAACCTGCCCTGAAAATCCTGCAGCGCTCTTTTCTGATTGCTGTGGCTTGAACAAAACCTCCAACACAGCAGGAATGCTGCCATCCTTTTTTTGGTACCTCTGGTCCAGAGAGTCAGGGGAAACGGCTAAGTGTCACATATGGTAGGATTTCCCTCATCTCAATACCAAGCTGTGAAACCTGTAATCATCGAAGTATTACAGTAGAAAAGTCCTGATCCAGGATCTGTCCAGAAGACAGCATCGCATAAAACAAGTTTTACTGCACAAAGGCCAGCATACCAGTGGCCCGTTCTACTTTGAGAGACCCCATGACATTTAAATCAGCAAATAATCATTTTTGGTTCAGTCACCACTCAGCTTTGGAGGTTTATCTCCCAGGGACAGCCTCACAGCTCAGACACCACCAAACAGGGACAAGGCCCCCCAGCACTTATGCTGTGAGGGCTCCAAGAGCCCAAGGAGTCCCAAGTGGACCATCCCAGGAACCCATGCAACTTGCTCTGTTTTCCTTAGGAATATTTGATTTGGAAATATTTGTTATTCCAAAGTAGTAACTGGTAGTGGAAAAAGAGTTCATAAAATGAAGTTACAAACTGTAAAGACATCCTGAAGCATAAGGAACTGCTGTAGAAGTTCTCAGCTCTCATCACATTTAGTTACTCATGCCTTACTATGCAGATGCCTGAGACATCTGATGTCCGAAACGGGTTTTTTACTTCAGCTTTAGTCACAGAAACAATATTGAACATTTCTGACTAGAACACTACAGACCTCGTACCAAAATTTCCCCTCTTATCAATAAAGGCAATCATTATAAATAACATAAGTCATTTCCCCCCATCATAGCACATGTTCGTGGTAAGTTAGAACCATTCTTTATCTAACCACAGAATTAAACACTAAGAGCCAAAAAATGTCTATGATATCTCCAAAAAAAGTAGCAAGTACTTACCAAGCTCTGCAGGTAGCTCTTTTATAGGATTCCTTTCTAAAAGCAGAGTTTTCAATTGCCTTTTCAATAAAACAGAAAATAGTAGCAGCTGTAAGAGCAAAGTTCATTTAATTAAATAGAAACATAAGAATATTTTTCCTCCTTAATTTTTCTCTTGCTTTTGTTTCCTATTACAGAAAGGACTCCACAATGCAAATCCACGCTCCTCGGTCGATAACAGCAGTGCTGGTTAATAACACACCCCAAAGCTCTCTGGTACGACAATCTGAAGTTTGCACTTACACCCATTTATTATACACTACTTCAGTGTTCTGCATTTGATCTTTTTTTGCAAAGCCTGCTTATCACTTTAAAGTCTGATCCTGACTGTTCCAATTATAAACACATCATTTTTAGTTGTTTACAATTTTGCTGAGCTTCAACTGTTTGTGTTGAGTGTGCTCCTCAGGCTAAATCTGAGCTAAAATTGCTCAGCCATTTTTGATAATGAGATTAGAAAGAAATATACCCTATTTGTATTTAATTTTGTCAACTTCCTTTTTTTTTTTAAAAGCTCCAGTATCCCTATTCTTGGAAGCAGCTTAGAAGCTTGGCATGGGTCACATACAACATTTATGGCATTTATGTCACATATCAGGTAATACTTTTTTGATATATCTGAAAATCTGCTAACATTTAGACAAACCCTAAGCTTCTGAAAAATGTCAGCACGACTGTGCTCGGAAAACAATTGGTATTGTTTAGCAAGTAAAATGCCCAGCGCTGCTGTACCCACTGTTGCTTGGAGCATCTCTAATGGGAACCTCTGGGCTACTGCGCGCTCAGGGTACAGGGACACTTCATCCAACGGCAGGGAGGGCGTCTCTTCCTCCCCTTGTAGCACGCAGCCTCTGACACCCCGGCAGCTATGAAAGGGGGACCATACAGAAACCATACTTTACCTATTTCTTCAGTTTTGACAGCTTCATTTTGCCATTTCAATAGCATCTTTTTAAATGGCTTTTAATATCCAGCAACGTATTAGATCAAATAATATTCTATAGACAGAAAAGTTAATGGGTTTTTATTTACCCGAGTTGCAATTTGACTTGTTTACTGTTAGAGCCGCACAAAAACAAACAAGAAGAAAGCTTGGTAGTTTCTGTCATAATATTTCCTTACCTCTAGGAAAGAAAAAACAAACCAAACATTTTGGCAGCTGCTCAACACCAGATTAACATTTGCGGCAATATTTTAAGACATTTCAATTCAGTCAAAAAATGAAAGCACCGTGTTCATGTTCTTATTTTTGAAGTGGAGTACTGAATGCCATTTACAGCAAAGAACTAAGTGAAAGCAACAGGAGATTCCGACTCTGAAACCCCAATTCCCCCAGTTTGAGGGGCCACGGTATGCCAGGGCGATACCGCTGCCTCAGAACCCCTCGGCATTTATGGCCCTGTGCATGGAGAGCTGAGGCCCTGTGCCACAGCAAATGCTCGTTCTTGCCCAAACGCCAGCTCCACGTCAAGGGTGATGTGGAGCGTGCCCTTGGCTGATCCCTGCCCAGCCGTACATCCAGGTCTCGTGGAGATTTCTAGAGGGAAAAGTGTTAAGAGTGGTACTTTGGCTCTCTGCATGCCGGGCTAAACACATTTCAGCAACTGAGGCCAAGTTTTTGTTTGGCCTGGAGAAGCTCTTATCAGAATATCTATTAAAATCAGAGATTCACGAACAACTTGAGTGATCAATCGATCGGGCCCCAAACTAGCACAACATCTCAATGAGTCTCTGCCGTTGATGAAAACGACACGTTCGGCTGTTTCGAGAAAAGGATACCCAGAGAATTTCCAAACATCTTAAAATATATCTTCTGCTGTAACATCTAGTAAGCATAAATGAAACTACAATAACGTTGAGAAAGCCAAGTAATATTCAGTGCATGTTTCTGATGGGCGTTTTCTAAAAGCTGAGCTGCTGTTTGAAGTCAGTGGAAAAATACAAACAAGAGAAAGCATAATACACGCAGGGACTAATGACTGCCACATTATTTGCGGGGAAGATGCACACAGAGAATGTCTTAATCTCAAAGGATCTCAACCACTCGTACAGTGACGATCACGTAATTTACAAACCGTATTAAAATATTATCAGTCCCGTCCAATTTAAAAATAATTTATGAAAGCTGTATTTAAAAGATCTGAAAACATCATTAAACTTGACATTTTTCAGCTATTTTTAGAGGCATAACCTGCAATTACTGTATTTCTCTAATCACAAGTTGAATATATAATGATTCAAACAAGTGATCTTAAAATACCTTTAAGCATCTTGTTTCAATCACAAGATACCATGAAATTGTGGGGTTAGGGGTTATTTTATGTATGTGGGGTTTTTTTTTAAATTAAATTCTGTAGCATATACTGTTCAAGGGTTGCGTCTTTTACTTCCTTACTCTTCACTTTAGAACCCCAACTGCAAGCAAACTGTCCTCTGCTGGTTTGGTTTGGGTTTTTTTCCTTCCAGTAACAAAACCATTTCTTTGCTCCTGTTAATTACCGTACATTGTGATTTGTGGTCTTCCACTTCTGGAGCAAGAAGCAAGGAATTGTCCAAAGACATTAAAAACCCCAGCTGGTGAAAAGTCAGTTTTGGTGATCACACAAACGTGAGCAAGCGCACTTTCCAGGGTCACAGCAATATGGTGTATTTTCTTCCTCGCACGCTCCATCCTCATCACCAGCAGCCAATTAATCCTTCCAAGGGTTAATACCATGTCAGCCAACCATCAAAACCAGACTAACGGGTAACGGTCTTTGACTGAACTGTCCTTCATTGTCACTCAGGAGTGACACAAGGTTTGAAACTGTGGGCCCCTGTTTTCACACTATAATAATAGTAACCTACAGTCAATAAAATTAAAATGGTGCAAAACCTACATGAAAAGACACAACAGGTCCTACATTTCTAAAGCTCAGGGTTCAAAAATTCACTATGCAATATTAATTGGACCTTTCTGTTCATCTGAGTTTTAGTAAACCAAATTAAATTTATTTACCGCTCTCCTGCACGGAGGTCAATGCCAAACAGAAGCATACAAAAGTCTGACTGCTACAATGAAATTACAGTAAGGCAAGTAGAAGACAAATACAATTGTTATTAAATTATCCACATGACCAATGATCTTACCTGTGGTAACCGATTCCAGGGGGAAGAGCTTTAATCTTGTTATACCGGAGATCCAGCCAGACAAGATGCGGCAGCTTTTGAAATAAATCCTCAGGAATCGTTGATATAGCATTTCCTTCCAGATGAAAGTACTACCAGAGAACAACATAAACACGCTTTAAATCCAGAAAGACAGGGGCCGCTCCTTGGCACGTCAAATGTGAAAACTCTAAACTGCTCTACATTTTTATGGGAAGAACACTGCTAAAGGGAATTAAAGGATACACAAGTCAGGTGTAATTTATAAATGACCTTTTCTTAAAAAAAAACAAACAAGACAACAAAAAAACCCAACAACAAAGCAGACCAGGGGTTAAAGATCATAGCTAAGAGTCTGAAGCTTTTCCACTCAGCTGACAAAGCACCGAGCCCGTAACTGCTCTGTGCTTACTCAGGCCAAGGGTATCAGAACTACTCGTAACGATTCACTCGCCTGTATGCTGGGCACTCTATACATTTCCTCAGTAAGATGCTCAATATTTTTTCTGCTGACATCGAGAGTACTTGAAGACGACAATAGACACCGCTCAACAGCTTTCCTGATCTCTTCTGATGAATTAGAACCAGACAAATTTCTCTTTTTAAGATGTTCATCTCCAAAGTTATCGCCGCTGCTGTTGAACTCTTCAGAGTAGTTGTCACCCATCTGCCAGAGCAAGCCTGGAATACAGGCTCAGGAATTCAAACCCATCAGCCGAAGGCCAGTCACGAGCTGAGAAAGACAACAACGGGTTGTGGAAAAAGAACACACACAATCACAGAATCAGAGAATGTTTTGGGTTGGAAGGGACCCCTAGAGGTCATCTAGTCCAACCCCCAATGCATGTTTCTTTTTTATATATATTATTAATTTGCAGATTATCCCCAGTGCCATGTGTTCTTTGTGTGATACAAAAGCCAAATTGTGCTTTATATACATACTTGTAATAGGGCTTATTATAGAGTTTATCATAAGACATATTTAAAGGTATAGCAAATAAGAAAAACCATTTGGCCCGCGTGGCTATTCCCCCCTCACACCATACCCTATGTAGGCCTGGCAGAAACGCTGACACACATATATGCAACAAATACATAACCTTCCGACAGCACACGGCCCTGCCGATCCCCCATCCCTTGCCTCACCACTTCTCCCCTCTCCACTGAGCCTCGCACCTTGCCGCGGGCCCTTGGCGGGAGGCAGGGAGCGTAGCGAGGCCTTGGGGGCCCTGCCCCGCTCACCTCCAAGGCCGCGGGCGCCACAAGGGCCTCAGCCGCCCCGCCTGCCCCGGAGCGGAGGCCTCCCCCGCCGCCGCGGCCTGCCCTGCCCTCCCTCACAGGGAGCGGCTGCTGCCCCGTCCTCCAGCGGGCGGCACACCCCAACGCGTACCCGTGGTGCTGCCGGCGGGGCCGGCCTGGTCCCCGCCACCCGAGCGCCCTGCCCACGCTGCACAACCACGCGGCCTTTCCGATGCCCGCCGGCTGCCGCCGGAGCGGGGGCCCTGGCGAGGCGCTGGGCCGTGCGCCTTCCCGCCCGCCGGCCCCACGCCCACCGCGCCGGGAGCCTCGCCCGAGGGCTCCTTGGGTTTCGGGAGCGGGGACGGCCGGGCTGTGGGGGAGGCTCCTGCAGGCGGGGGCAGCCGATGTCCAGGTCCCCGCCGTGCCCCGCACGCAGGCGCAGCCCCGGCCCCCTCACAGCCCGCTCCGGCCGGCTCCGCACCGCCGCCACCGGCTCCTCAGAGCGGGCCGGGCCGCCGCGGGCGGTGGAGGCGCCGCTGAGCCAGGCCCGCGTCTCCCCGGCAACGGGCAGGCCGCCCGCCCCGCCAGGCCCGGCCCGGCCGCCGCCCCCACCCCGAGGCGGCCCCAGCGACCCCGAGCGGCGGGCGCCCGGGCCGGCGGGGCTGGGGGAGCGCGGGGCACCTGCAGGCCCTGCGGCCTTGCCGCCATTCCCCGGGCGGGGGCTCGCAGCCCACCTGAAAGGGCAGCGGGGCGTCTCCAGCCCGAACGTAGCTGCAGGCCCGGTCGCTGCTCGGGGCCTGAGCAGGGGCACCGGCGTTCCTCAAGCCCAGGCCTCCCAGCAGGCCCCCGCACACGGGGTCACCTTCAGCTGGGTCTGCTGTTGGCCATCGTCCCCCGGCCAGAAGGTGCAGGTGCCTGCGGCAGCCTCCCAGGTACAGCCTTCCTCCGCTTCCCCCACAGACTGCTTTGGAAACGTTTTTTTCCCTCCATTTCCCATTATTGCTGACTTGTCTTCCAGGGCCCACACCCACCGCGTCCCTCACCCCAGTTAAGCAGATTGTTGGCCCTTCTCCCTCTTTGGGGAAGCCACCGGCTGGGTGCTTCCGGAGCAGAGGCGCATGGAAAGACCCCCAGTGCCCCGGGAAAGCCGTCCCGGTAACGCAGCCCCATCAGGGCACTCACCCGGCTGTCACCCAAGTGCTGGTTCCCCTGCAGAGCCTCTGCACAGTGGGGTGAACAACACAAAGATTAGCCAGGGGTTGTACTGGCCTGGAATAAAATATGTTCTTAATTAGCATGATGGTAAAAATCCATTACTGGGACATGAAGAGTACTTAATCTTACAAATCCAGATAATGATCTTCCCAGCAACCTGATCAAGTTTGATCGGTAGCACTAGGAGGGTTTAAAATACAGGAAATTAATTTCAGAGTTTAGTTACATGATTGTTTTTCCCTGACTTACACTGTGCTTGTTAAGCTAAATGAGAAAACAAAGCTGTGTTAATGGGATTCCTCTAGAAGCTATTTCCTTACAGCAGCTTTTTTTTTTTTAATTTGTAGAAGAGAACCTGACACATTTTGGTATACTCTGTAGCCTCAAATGCATATTGTACTGTAGGACAGTGTATCTCACTAACGGTGAGAACTATCACACGGCAAAACACAGAGCCCTGGCACTAATCTTGTGAGGCAAACCGGTGAACTTCTTGTCAGATCCCGTGCACATCCAGTGTCCTTTGTGGCAAGTACAGCTGGAGCGGCTCAAACTGCCAGGGATACTGCATTAGCACAAAGCTTCGATCCCATTACATTTAGAATTGTCTTACCTTGGCTCACTTGAGCAATCACTCGTTTGGGAACTTCTGACCTCCAAAGAGTACCCGGTCAGGAGCCTGTTCTGTAGTAGAGCATGATGAAAGCTTCTGTTTCATAGGAAATGGCTGAAAGAAAAAAAGATGTTGTCCTACAGTACTGCTGTTTGCATGGGAAGAGTCAGCTTAAATGCATAAAGGCCAGCTGGCATAAATGCGTAGGCCTAAACCTGCATCTTTGTTTTGCTACAGGGCCACAAGCTTCTGAGAAACACACCATTACCTGGGCTGAATAAGGCAAAGCACCTCCTCCTCAGCTTGAATGCATCTCCACTCTGATAGTACAGATTCTACTGATTAGGCTGTTGCTGCTGATTTTAAGAAAAACCAGGTATGACTAGTAATTTCATTATGCTTTTCCTGGAATAGATTTTCTTTGAGGCTACTTAGGTGATTAAATTGTAATTACGAGCAGTATTTATAAACCAGAGGGCAAAATTCATGAAAATTAAAAATCAATCAATGGCAAAGCTGTACTGAAAGAAGTAGGGCTTTGCATTTGTTTATGCAAAACCAAAAATATTTTAGGATCATTTTATTTAAGATGAGGTAAGAAAAACATTAGGACAGACATCATCCTATTAATTAAAGCCGTGATTACTTCAGGTAGTTTTGATCTCAGCATTCGCTTTAGAATTCTGTAACACAGTAGTAACGGAGAAACATTTTCATGAGCATTTCAGGGAGAGAAAGTGAATCAGGAAAGACACCCAACTTAAGTAAATAATCTTAAACCAGGACTTTCAACGTTCCTTTTTCAACTCCAGTTGTCCAATTCGGCCTCCTCACTCGAGTTCTCTCTGCAGTATCAGCACAGTGACGTAACACCATCTCGTTAACATGACGGTATCTAGGAAGGGTTTTTCCTAATGAGAAGGCAAAAAGAAGTAATAGATCAAAAGCCAATCAATGTGTCCCTCATTAGGTTCATTTTACTTCTGGCAAGCCAGAGTTACAGGCTTTGGTCGCAAAGCAGCAGCCAGTGTGCGTATTCTACCGCCCAGATCCCTGCCAGGTCGGCCGCGGCATTTTCAGATTGCCGAGCGGCTTGCGGGTTTTGCATTCAAGGCTTACCCTCCCCGCTCTTAGGGCCATCCAGTTTCAATACCCAAGGAACTCCTGTACAAATACATTCACAACAACAAAAATATGGTTAAAGTTTGCATGCCAGATGGCAAACGAGCAATATTATTTCTGATCTTGGGGGATAATGGAGGGTTTCAGCTTTTTGTATCAAAGTTCCCTCCTGGAAGCAAAATCCATGCGGGGACTGAATGTAGAAAGAGAAAACCATGCAATTGCTGCGCAGACAGAAGTACCCCGAGGGCAGGCTGTGGTAACAGCTCTGTCCAGACCTGGGGAGATCCTGACCCAGCATGTTGAAATGCAGCCAGGTCTCCATCCGAAACGCCATCCTAGTGATGGCATTTCACAGAGAAGTGATGTCCAAACGAGGCGGAACAGCGACAGCCCAGAGCTTGGGTGGGATCGCTGAAGACCTGCGTTTGCATCTTTCAACAAACACAGTACCTGTTTGGACACCGAAAGAAGAATTTCCCTTCGGGGTTAGGGTGTGGGTTTTAATCCTTCAACTGCAGTGACACTAACGTAACTTGTCACGGGCCCAAGGGATTCCGGATTATCTCCAAAGAGGTATAGGTCTCTGCTTTCGGACTCAGCTGTTCTGCTAGGCAAGAAAGGCAGTGCCATCTGTTCCATTTGACTGAGTCACAAGGCAGGTGCTTGTTACATGACTTTTACTTGTGTTTGACTTCAGATAACTTAGGACATAAAGTTTTTTCCCATCTTTCTAAAATAAGAGGCATTGAATAATATAAGGAAAGTCATTACTTTCTATATAAAACTACTCTCTGTGGCTTTATATAGATTTTTCTAATACTCCTATAAGTGAAAGAACTAGAGGAGTGAATTCTAAGAATGAGCCTTATTAAAATATAGTAACATATGTTCTTAATTTCTTAGTGAAACATTTGGTTAACCTAAATAAATAGATAACATAAGCAGAAAAGCGAACAGACGCACAAATTAAAGGAAACGCAAAATGAAAGGAGGCAGAAGTCACAAGAAATCTAAAAGGCTGAATTGCTCAAATAGTACCAGAAATAAAAACACTCTTTCACAGGGTTAAGCAAGAGAAAACATTACAGTATGCAGAAAATGAAGCAGGCTGTATATTTTACACTGTAAAAGGCTAAGCCACAAGAGGCAACGGAAGGAGCACAGGCTTACCTCAGCTGCCTCAGAGGGAGAAGCTTGGCAGGGAGGGAGGCGGGCGCTTTTATCACCGTGGGTTTGAGCACCTGCTGGGAAAGGCATCGGATCCATCTGCACCGCAGCTGGCACCTGCGGGACCGGCCGCAGCCCTGCCCTGCCGTGAGAGGGGTCACCCAGTTTCTCCCAGTTGGGACAAGGCGTGAGGCTGCGTGATGGCTGTCCTGCCTGCTCCTGCTCGCCGCCCGTCTCCGCAGGGGATCTGAGCAAGGGAGTGTGTTTAGTTCACTGTGGTGGTGCTAAAAGACTTTGGAACAGCTGGATCAGAGTGATTACTATTAGCATCTTTAAAGATAGAATTGGCACTGTTTACAGAAACACTAACGATAGGAAAATGTGTGAAATTTCCCCCTTATGTAATGTTTACTGAAAGAATTATGTGTTCTTTTAGAGGGACTTTTTAAAATAAACATAGGCTTCTCTCTGTAGGCTTTCTCCACAGAATCATAGAATCTTGATGAAGAAGGCATGTGCATTTTAAGAATCACAGTAATATTCCTTTCATCATCTTAAACACGTCGCAATTATAGCCATTATAGGGTTTTTAAAGGGTTTTTAATAGGAATGTAATGTCATGGTAGATTGCCCCCCTTGTTTCTATGCCTGAACTAGGAGTGTCTTACATTATTTGCCTCTGTTGCAATTTTATGATAATTGGTAGCATTTTTGTTCAGAAACCATTTTCATCAGCTCACTGAGAACAGATAACCATGAAGAATGTAATGCTACTTTAGGCAGTTCTATTTTTATTTGTACTGGCTTTATTCGGGATAACATCACTGATACCAGGGAACTTGATCGTGATCTCCTGAAAGAAGCAAACCATCACCGTTCCGTGCAACCAGTGAAAAGGCAGAAAGGGAACCGTAAGTGATAGCTACCAGTAGAGGATAACAGAAGGAGGTTAACTGCAGGATCCGTCCTGCTTAATTGAAGTGTGATATTAAGAAACAGAAATTGAAATACTATCTTCGGTTTCCCTCATACTAATTTTGACTTGATATAAAATATACAACTCACGCTGCTTTGGAAGGGGAACGATCAGTCATTCCTCGAAGGACGCAAGTTTGTTTGCAGAACTGAGGCATTTGAGAACAACTGGATTAAATAATTCCTGATACAAATCCTTTGATTAATAGAATAATCCAGGATTTTCATAAGGAATTTATTTGGCCTAGATGAGAACAGGCATTGTGTCTCCCAGTTAAATGAACGCACGTTGGCTTTGCCTGTTGAACGTCCGTGAGCTTTTGATGAGACGCAACATGGGTGGTACCGACCGCATGAAAACCCGACGAGTTCGGTTCGGCATATGTAATTCCGTAAAGTTAGAGATGATTTTGTGGCTGGCAAAATGAAACAAACCTCCCATCTTTTGGAATCCGTGAGAAAAGAGAGAATATGCAAAAGTAAACACAGATGGGAGAAGACAAACTCTTCCAAACATGAGAGCGGTTGCTCTGCCGTTGGCAATTCCCCCCTTGCCTTTTGCAGGTCTGCTTGCACCCAGGTCAAAGGGAGTCATGCCAGCCCCACCTTTGCAAGGCGGCTGTAGGTGGCGTCTTACCTGTGCTCTGCAGGTAGTCACGGGGCTTCGATCAGCTGGGTTCCCACCATCACATACCCTGAAGGGCAATATATACGGACGCGCTTCAGGCTGGAATCCCTTTCTGCAGTAAGAGAGCGGGACAATGCCCCATTCGGAGTGCGGATCCCTGCATCTCCCTCGACTGTGCCGGTGTGGTACCCTGCCCTCCCCGCAGTGCCCGGCACCAGCCGGCTACCACCAGGCAGGCTGGGGGGCCAGGTGGGCTTTGTACTACTGCCCACAACTGCTCTGCTTTGCCTAGGGATTTTCTCCTGCTTTCCTTAGAAAGACCAGAACCTTCTCGCAGCTTTTCTTTCTTCTCTAATTTAAGAAAATCATCGGATCTGTTGTATATCAACAGTTTCCCAGGACAAACAGACATGCATACCGTATCCCCAAGACTTTCACTAGTAAAATGTCTCTTAGTAAAATACAAACCACAAAAAGTGGAATGGAAAATTGAAGAGGAAAAAATAAAAAAAAAAAAGGAGCAATGAATTCTTAGTGGTTTCAGGAGCAGTCTGTTGGTCACCCGGATTGCACATTGCCCCCTTACAGATGTAGTTACATCCCAAGACGCCTCGAAGAATATATCATCCTAAAAGTCAGCTTTCAATTAAACTTCCTCATTTCAAAACCAAAGTGGATCCCTGTTTCCCTGGCGACCAGGCTACGTAAGAGGGCAGAACGTGTCTCTCCATTCCCCTTTCCTGTGATGGACCACTGGAGAGCAGTTGATGTATCTCACTTTTTTCTCCTGCAGGATTAGTATTAATTACTGACTGGCCGTTTTGGTAAGACGACTGTGCTTGAGTCGTGGTGTGGGTAACCTGCATGACACCCTCGGCGTGCGTTGTTCACGGCGGGGGTCGGCACCTTTCACTGCGCGTTGCTACGCTGGTTGCCAACAGCGGTACCCGACACGAGTGCCCGCTGAGCAGAAAGGGAACCCTGCTTTTGGGTTTTAGAAAACAAATACAATTCTGCTACAGAAATGATGCCGACCTGTCTGCTTGAGCCTCCAGCACGCTTGCACTGTTGGGGAGGGCAAATACTGTTGTCTGGGAGGAAACAGGAGGGCTGCCTTTGGTATTGTTGGCACTAATTTTGCACCATTGTACGTGACTCTGCAGTGGCAGTCGTGAGCCAGCATCCCCTGGTTCAGAGACTGCTCCGAGACGGTGAGCATTTCATCCTCTCGGTTTCTGTTGGTATAGAGGAGGAGGCAACAGAGCTCCATCTGAATTACTCGAGAGTAGACAGAGAGTTGGAATTGTAAATAAGTACGTTTCCAAGGGCAAAATGCAGCCAAATACGGTCACTGGAGGCCCAGATTCTTTGCCGTGCCACAGAAGCCTGGAGGAACTTTTCTAAACCCTTTTTCTCTTATCTCTTGGTTCTGTCATCGTTGTTGGTGGCAGTTCAAAAGGTGCCAGCATGGCACAAGAGTCACCAAGTACCAGGTTTGGTACTTAGAGTAAGAATATCCTCTCCCAAATCAAAGCAGAGGGCAAAAATCAGGTGAATTTCACCTGCTGGGAACCACTCGATTCAATTCGTGATAAACCTCCCCCAGTTTTCTGTTCAAGGTAACATTCTCCCTGGCAATTTCAGTATTGTAATTTAGATTGAAACGGGGCTGAGGTTTCAAACACGGCACCTTCTCCCCGTAGAGCCCCGAGGAGAAGCGCATGGCTGTCGTGCTGGGTAAGGAGCGCAGGACCAACCCCAGCAGCGGTCGGGGCAGCGCCTGCTGCTTCGTTCGGGGTAGGGAAAAGCCGCTGTCGTGACGGATGGGCTTGGGTGCCTGGCAGTTCCTCCCCTGCAGAACAAGACTCAAATCCTGATTGTCTTGGCTGGGCCTCCTGAACGGGCAGACCTCGTCATGCGGATGATAACAAGACGATGGTTTTGTTGGGGTGTGTGGGGTGTTTGTCAGGATATGTGTGTATGCCCATGCTTGGCGTCCTGGACAGCAGGAGCAAACCGGAGGATCTAGTTTTAATTAGCCGTACTGCTGTCAAGAATTTTGAGCAGTGCTTAGCCAGCTCCGAGCAGCACTGAAAAAACCCAAACAACTCACGAGGCCTGATATTTCTCTCCTATTGGACTTATCTTTGGGAAGGTAAAACTACTTACTACACTGCTAACGAAGCAGAAATTAAACACAGCCCCATGCTGCACCTTCTTGCATTTCGCAGGTAAAGGAATCAAGAAAGGTGGGAGATGAAGCCCCCCTCTGGTATGGGGACCATCGCCTCCTTATTTCCCACTCTTTTTCCTACGCTGCATCTCGCAGGCTCCTCGGAAGAGGACTGGTTCTGTGCTATGGATTTGATTGTCCAAAGATGAGTGGCGAATGAGGGAGCAACGGCAGCTGAACGGCAGACCGACTGAGGCCGCGCAACGGGATCCGCCGTGCTTTTCCTACAGAACGCAAAGGGAGGAGAAAGGGAGGAGTGAAAGCTGATAGCTCACAGATTAGCAGTGTATTTAAAAACAAACCCATCCCTAAACAAAGCGAAAATTACTGTCTTGGATAAAAGCGCTCTGCCTTCTTATCTGAGAGCGATTCCTTCTGATTTCTCAGAGAAATATTCTTTAAGAACTATTCTTTGCCTTTGGCAAACTGTTCTTAAATTACACCTTTCAATTGTAATCCTTTTACAACTTCCAGGCGCTTTCAATAATGACTAACGCCTAGCAAATTCTCCGTACAGAGAGCGGTAACTAACGTATCCATTTCAAAACATGCTACGAAGGAAAACAGCATAAATTCTAAATTAAAAGTTAGGCAGCAGCATCTCAGAAATGCTGAAGGCGCTTACGATGGGATAGCGGATGGAGTCCAACGGCTAAAGAGCTGTCGCTCGCCGTGATGTTTCTGATGCGGCCTGCTAGAAGGTATTTCTGAGGAGTGCGTTTAATTCCACACCCCACCAGACATTCCGATTCAACAAGCCGTAAATAACGGCACCGCGGACACCTTACAGCTCAGCATTCTGCAAAGCCTGCGGTGACTTGGGATGGATTCTCCTACCCAGGAGCTCTGCCGCAATCCCGAGTTCCATCGCTGACAAAAGAGCAGGAGCTCTCGAGAGCTGGTGAGATGCAAACACTGATTATTTAGGCAGCGCGGCTCTTCCGTTACGTAGCGCTGCACAGAACAAAAATGCAGCATAAGGCTCCTCATCAGAGCTCGCCCTCCGTATGTGTTAGCAGTTTATGCCACAGAATGGAGCAGTTGCGTGCTTTGCTGTTCGTGTGTTGGCAGACTGTTTGCGATAGTGGCTGTGGGCCACGCTTTCCTCCCGACTACTTGAAAGGGAAGTCTCAGGCCCTGTAGTTTATGGAGGAAAATAGAGATCTTCTGGACATACTTCTGGGAAAACAAGGCACCCGAGCTGCTGTCTGGTCTAAAGCTCGGCAGCAAGCCTCGGAGGCTTCGCCCGGTGGAGCGAGGGGCTCGGCAGCGCGCAGGGAGGTGCCGTTCCTGAGAGGCGGTGGAACACTGGGCTCTGGGCCCTGCTCCTCCTCGGGGAGCCACGCTCTGCTCCCCGGCACTGCAGAGCCCAGCGGCGGGGGGTCCCCGAGCCCTCCGAGCCGGGCTGCCCCTCCGCCTGCAGAGGTTGTTGGCAGGGAGCAGCCCAGGCCATGCTGGCTGAGCATCGCCGGCTGCGCTGGCCCGGGCAGCGGGGCTGGATGGAGCGGCCACGTCCTTCCCCCTGGACTGAAAAAACCCAGGGATTTGGGTGTGCGTCTGTGTTACAGGCTCACGTTCCACCTGGGGAAAAGATGGAGGCTGAGGCACTGATTATTTTTCTGACTTTTTTTGTCTGTTTGTTTGCTTCTCGCATTGCGCCTGCTGCGGCGGTCGGTGAGCACCGTGGTTTCAGGCCTCAGCTGCCAACCTCAGGCTTGCTCTCTGGGTTGGAGCTCCCCACGTAGTGTCCTCAGCCAGAGCGCAGTGACGATCTCCATAGCGAGGGAGCTTCCGAAACGCTGCGGCGTCTCTGTACCAGAAAAACAGTGATTTTTCCAAGCTACCCACTAATCGAAATCAAGTCCTTATTTTATTTCAAGAGCTGAGTAAAAATCAACGCGGCTGTCTCCACATCAGTAAGGTGAAGAATCAGTAGCCGGCCCTAGTGACTAATTTCAGCCGAGCCATTCGCGCGTTCGTAAATAACACCCGAGCGCTGGGGAAAGGCTTGGCCGTATCGTCCGATCGCCTGTCGCGGGGGCTGCGATGTTTATGTAGGAGCGTGACAATAACGACAGCGGGCGCGGGAGCAGCAGCGGCCGGGG